>SJYO01049755.1:24816683-25037201 GCA_006410555.1 Capra ibex | reverse complement strand
TGAGACGTATCTTCAATTTATTCGTCCCACTGTTATATGTCGGAACTGCATGAGGAAAAGGATAAACCTTGGTCAGACAATAAGGTACAGGTCCAGATTGACAACGAAGGACTGGACGTATATCCAAAGAGTTCTCCGTCCAGTCCACCAGACCATAAGGGTAGAGAAAGTCTTAAAAGGTGTCAAATAACACTAGGTGTGTCTGTTTCCGAAACCGTATCAGTTCTTTCGTCTTTATCTACANAACCTTAGTCAGACAATAAGGTACAGGTCCAGATTGACAACGAAGGACTGGACGTATATCCAAAGAGTTCTCCGTCCAGTCCACCAGACCATAAGGGTAGAGAAAGTCTTAAAAGGTGTCAAATAACACTAGGTGTGTCTGTTTCCGAAACCGTATCAGTTCTTTCGTCTTTATCTACAAAAAGACCTTGAGAGAACGAAAAAGGTACTAGGTCGTCTACAACCGTTAAACTAGAGACCAAGGAGACGGAACAGATTTTGCTGGAATTTGTAGACCTTCAAGTGTCAAGTACATGACAACTTCGGACCGAACCTCTTAAAACTCGTAATGAAATGATCGTACACTCTACTCACGTTAACACGCCATCAAACTCGTAAGAAACCGTAACGGAAAGAAACCCTAACCTTACTTTTGAGTGGAAAAGGTCAGGACACCGGTGACGACTCAAAAGGTTTAAACGACCGTATATCTCACATCGTGAAAGTGTCGTAGTAGAAAGTCCTAAAATTTATCGAGTTGACCATAAGGTAGAGGAGGTGATCAAAACAAGTATCACTACGAAGGATTCCGGGTGAACTAAAGTGTAAGGTCCTACAGACCGAGATCCACTCACTAGTGTGTAATACTAAAAGACCCAGCACTTCTAGAAAAAACTTGTCAAGACACATAAGAACGGTGGAGAAGAATTATAGAAGACGAAGACAATCCAGGTATGTTAAAGACAGGAAATAACTCGAGTAGAAACGTACTTTACAAGGGAACCAAAAAGATTAAAAGAACTTCTATAGGGATCAGAAAGGGTAAGACAACAAAAGGAGATAAAGAAAAGTAACTAACGACTCCTTCGGAAAGAATAGAGAGGAACGTTGTTTTACGACATTTTGAAGGAATGCTCCTAATCGATAAAATAAAAAGGGTTTCTTCAGGTTGTAGCTATAGTGGGAATCGATAAAAAAAGTAAGAGTCGTTTTATCGTATGTCCAAAAAACAGAAAACAGTCACGGGTACCCATCACGTTTTAATAGGAAGTACGCAGGGTTTCGACGTCTCAGGTGGGGTCTGAGACTTAGTTGTTCGGACTTCGGGGTACCGACCGTTCGTCATCGAAGATGACAGTCGGGAGGTACGAAGAGTGACTGGGTCCGAACCTTGCGTCTCGTCTCACCTTCACAAATTAAACCTTCAATAGACGAGGAAACGTTCAAATGGAGTCCCCAAGTCTTTATAACTTGACGAACCGTTATCTTCCTTGGAGGATTATTCTTCCGTCCGACTTTTCTAATCAAAGTGACTCCGTTCCTCCTGTTTTGGACTTCGTGCTTTGTGGTCAGTGATGAGAACTAGAGTTCACTATTTTTGGGTCACTTTGTTCAAATTAGTCTTTCTCTTAACCAAGTACACTAACTTTTCAGGTCCTCTCTTAGACCGAAGTACCAGACATCTCCTAGTTTTGAAAACCGAGAGTGATAGAGGGCAAGAGAAAGAACGAGGACAAGAGTATCGACAAAGAGGTTTACTTAATGGACACAGTCTGACATTGGACTCACACCTCATCTGTTTCTCAACTCCTATACTTTCACCTGAATCCCCCAAACTCTAGATGTCCATATGTGACGATATAAATTTTACCTATTGGTTGTTCCTGGATGACATGTCGTGTCTCTTGTGACAAGTTATAATACACCGTCCGACCTACCCTCCTCTCAAACCTCCTCTTACCTAATGTACATACGCTTATCGACTCAGGGACCACCGAGTGTACCATTTCTTAGGCGGACGTTACGTCCTCTGGGGTCAAGTCAAGGACCTAACCCTTCTAGGACACCTCCTCCCGTACCGTTGGGTGAAGTCATAAGAACGGACCTCTTAGAGTACCTGTCTCTTCTGATCAGGTGATGTCCAGTGCCCCAGTGTTTCTCAGTCTGTACTGACTCTCTGATTCGTGTCGTGTCTTGACCCAGGGAGACGACACGTGGACTTTAATAGTGTAACAATTGACCGATATGAAGTTATATTTTATCTCAAATTTTTTTTTTCTTTGACACTGTCTTGGTTTACATTCTTCATTCAGTCGGTAGTCTATATACTCACGTCTCCTGTTTTCCGAGTTATTAAAAGTATCTAGAGGTACTTTATTACTGTCATTGTAAATAACTCGTAGTGGACGTGGAAATGAAACGACGACGACGACGATTCAGCGAAGTCAGTACAGACTGAGACACACTGGGGTATCTGCCGTCGGGTGGTCCGAGGGGGTAGGGACCCTAAGAGGTCCGTTCTTGTGACCTCACCCAACGGTAAAGGAAGAGGTTACGTACTTTCACTTTTCACTTTCCCTTCAGCGAGTCAGCACAGACTGAGAAGCGCTAGGGTACCTGATGTCGGATGGTCCGTCATTTAGAGTAATTTGGAAGTTTTAAGACACTCTCTCAGAGTCTCCAGATTTACAGAACGGGTTTAAGTGTATTGACAATTTGGTATACAAAGTGGTATAAACTTTTGGGTCCAGTCATGTATACTGAGGTAATGACCTGTGAGACCTGCAACCGGGCTCACAACTGACGATTTCTGAGTATTGACGGAAGAGGATTTTAGAGGGAAACCTTTCCCTTAAGGGAGTTCTTTCCCTCTACGAAGTGGGTTCCTAAACGGGGAGTTATTTTCCATCGTTCTAGGTCAGTGGAGTGTAATTAAACTCTCTGACGTTTCTTGAAGGGTACCCTAGAATCTCCGGAGACAATGTTGACGCAGTGACAATTTGAAGTCAAAGACGGGGTAAAGTGAGGGGTGTGAAGGAATACACAACAAGGGTTCGCATGGGTATCATTTTGAGTGTACGTGTTTTGAGGTAAAGACTAAGTCAAAGGTCCCTTGGTTGGATTTTGTTCAAGTTTCGGACTCGACAACTGGAAATAGTATTTGATGGAGAAGTGTAGTTCAAACAACTGAGATGAACGAATTGAGATTTCTCTATCACCCTTTACTTAGTACTTCACAACTTTTACTCGTTAAAGGTTTGTTCTTTGGTTTTTTTTTTTTTCAAGTGTACTGTATGAGTCTTACCATCGTATTAAAATACACTTAACACCTGGATCAGTTGTTAAAAAGTTCCATTTATAAAATACAAGAGATAATGTTTCGACTCGTCTTCCGGAAGTAGTATAACCAAATGAGAAAGGACAGAAGAACCGTTTAATTTGATAAACTACTTGTCGAACGTAAATCGTCAAAGAGGAAACACCACAAAATGTTGTAACTCGAACGGACGGACAGTCTTTACCAAATCTATGTTTAACAAAGGAACTCCTCATTGGTACGTCAGGACATGAGGATCCAGTGACCCTTAAACAATTATAAGTAGTTCAGGACACCATACAGTTTATCTGTGTTTTAATGGTTAGGGGTTGAAGTTAGGCTCAACGTTGTCTTTGGGGATATTCTTTCTCGTGAAACAGGCAGATCAGGAACTTCCTACAAAGTTCAAGTAGATCAGGAAGATCTTAAAAGTCCTTTACCAGTAAAAAAAGGGAAGGGAGAGTCATAAAAAGTCATTCTTTCTGACCGGAGGTACAAAACTAAAGAACTCTTATAAACGTCAAGGTGACAATCTTTAAGAAAGAGATCATTAGTCAGTTTCCGCTGATTTCGTTATCGTTTGAAAATTTGGAAAAATAACGTCAAGTAATATTCCCACTGACTCAAATGTTCGTTGAAAGGTTTGTCCACCAAAACTACTGATTTAAGATATCTCCATATCCAATCCTTCGGTCGGGACCATCTTGTTAATAAACAAGTACTATGAAACGTCTGTACTGAAATAAACCAGGAATCGATTGGGATTTAATAGGGACACAATAGGGGGAAAAAACCCGAAGGGACCATCGAGTCGACCATTTCTTAGGTGGACGTTACGTCCTCTGGGACCAAGCTAAGGATCCAACCTTTCTAGGGGACCTCTTCCCTTACCGTTGGCTGAGGTCATAAGACCGGATCTCTTAAGGTACCTGACATATCAGGTACCCTAGCGTTTCTCAGTCTGCACAGACTCGTCGAAAGTGATAGGGAGAGAATAACCACTCCTTTGACTTAAAATCTTTTCATCTATCCAACAGGTTATAGTGTATGGATCTTTCGTAGTCTGTACCCAAGGTCCATACCCGGACGGATTGTCTTGTCGTAGGAGGAGAGTTTTGTGACCTGAGTAGTCCCCTCTTCTAGTACATTAGCACCATCTTTTCACTTCTTACTTCTCCTTCATCCTTGGTTTTGTGTTAATAAATCGGAGTACTCGTAGTGACATGATCCGAGAGCCCGGATTCCATTGTGTCTGATGTGTTTCGTACTGTACTTCGACCTCCCTGGGACCACTTTTTACGAGGAAGGATTGTTTATCTGATTATCAAGGGTACTTCATTTTTCCAGTGGAGGACACGTAGTTCCGGTTCGTGTAGACATTTGAGTACTTTAAGAGACCACGGTCTCTTTCAGGTCAGACCAAATCTCTAAGAAACGAAAAACTATGTAGTCGGACTATAAAGGAGTCGGGTGTGAGTCTTAATCCTACGAGTCTTTTCCTGACACCTCTGTGAACCTCTCCCCTCAGTGGACTTTCATAACCTATATACATCAAGAGGTATCTTCCGGACCGAAGGATTCACCACGATCACCATTTCTTCGACGGACGGTGACGTCTTCTACATTCTCTGTACCCAAGTTAGTGACCCAGTCCTTCTAGGGGACCTCTTCCCGGACCGTCGGGTGAGGTCATAAGAACGGACCTCTTAGGGTACCTGTCTCCTCGGACCGTCTGATGTCAGGTATCCTAGTGTTTCTCAGCCCGTACTGACTTCGTTAAATCGTGTGTGTGATATACTCCGATGTCTAAGTAAAGGTTTATTTTGTCGTAAAAGAAACCCTCATAGATGATGTCATAAGAACGGACCTTTTAGGGTACCTGTCTCCTCCGACCATCCGACGTCAGGTACCCCAACGATTCTCAGTCTGTACTGACTCGTTGAAGTGAAAGTTAAAAGTGAAAGTACGTAACCTCTTCCTTTACCGTTGGGTGAGGTTACAAGAACGGACCTCCTTGACTTCCTGTCCCCTCGGACCACCCGACGTCAGGTGCCCCAGCGATTCTCAGCCTGTGTTGACTCGCTGAAGTGGAAGTGAGAAGTGAAAGTACGTAACCTCTTCCTTTACCGTTGGGTGAGGTCACAAGAACGGACCTTTTAGGGTCCCTGTCCACCCGACGTCAGATACCCCAGCGTGTCTCAGTTTGTACTGACTTCGCTGAATCGTCGTCGTCGTCGTTGACGATGTAATAGGTGTCACAGAGAGGGATTTTGTGGTTGTTGCGAATTCACAAACTTCATCTTTTCCATGAGGGTCCATTCCAAGAGGTTCATATTATCCAAAATGAACACTTCACTTCACTTCAACGAGTCAGCACAGGCTGAGAAACTCTGGGGCACCTGACATCGGATGGTCCGAGGAGACAGGTACCCTAAAAGGTCCGTTATCAGGACCTCACCTCACGGTAATGAATATAGTAACCTAAATCTGTTTCCAGTGAGTTGAATCATATTTAAGTCTTCTCGGTACTTTTCTGTATTGAAAGTGACATAATTTACATTCTCTTTCGTATTAAAAAATAGAGACAAATTTCTATCGTAAAGTTAGTTTGGAAAACTACTAACTTACTAACTAATAAGTGGTAGTTAGTCATCTAAAAGAGGATCTCGAGGAAAAGACCGTGATTAAAGGGCATCATTTCTTCCTCAAAGTGTCGTGGTCCGACCCGAGGGACACAACATATCGTCGAAGAGTGGTCGATAGACAAAATCTGTACCCATCGCACATATACAGCTACGATACTCAAGTGTACGTCTACATACACATTACATATACTCACGATTCAGTGAAGTCAACACAGGTTGAGAAACGCTGGGATACCTGATATCGGGCGGTCCGAGGAGACAGAAACCCTACTAGGTCCGTACTTATGATCTCACGTAACGGAACGGGAGGAGGTCCCTAGAAAGGGTGGGTCCCGAACTTGGGTCCAAAGAATGTAGAGGACGTAACTGGCTGTTCACGATCATGATGGTTGTCATGATGGTGATCATGATGGACCCTTCGGGTATATCTATATTACATTATGTACGTTAAAAATATTTAGTAATTTAAGTTCTCATTTCATCGTACTATAGACGTTGAATATAAGTTTAATAAATCAATTTTTAACACAATGAATATATATCTTTACATTTCCACTGGTTTTTTTTTTTTTTTGGGTTATTAATTTTTTTTTTTTCTCAAAGACAGGTGACTCTATCTCTGTACAAACACCTACGACAGTTTCCGACAACATAACTATGTAAACTACGAAGTACAGTCTCTTTAGTTTCTAGAGTCCTCCTTAATGAAAGACAGTTGAATATACACGAGTCGAATTCATACATAAAATGTCCTAAAAGAAGTTTCTATCATGAAATACTGTTGATAAAACTGTTCTTGACTTTTTCTATGTAAGTCTTACATAAAGAGTCGAGGAACAGATCAATCCAAATAGGATGTTATGGAAACACTGTAAAATTTATCGTATAGGAAATTGACACTACCCTTAAAGTGTTCCTTTAGAGAACTTCTTGGCTTTCCTCATACACATGTTTAACTTTTCCGTTAAATTTCCCGATAACAATGGTACTTATAGGGTGACCTGATCTATGTCGACACATTTGGGTCCCACCCTCCACACATTTGTCTCCAAAACTGTTACTCTACGACGACTCAAACCGACCTCGAGTCTAGTGTGTACAGTCCAAATTAATAGTTATAGAGGGTTGTACAGAAACTGGATTTGTCTTATATACCAACAGAGAAAGTTGTGTAGACACATTTCAGCAAAACCTATTTCACTCATAAAACTGTATATCGTAGACTTTAAAACTGAAATTACCTCCGTAAGAAGATTCCTAGTTTCTAATTGTTTTTCTCTTTTTATGAACATGTCTTTTCATTCGTTTCCGTCTCTATTGTCTTTTTAAAGGAAGAGTAGGTGACTAGTTATGGTCATGAGACAGTTACTTAATAACATTTATTCAATCATCCCTTTGGGTACACAGTAACGAGACATACGATGACTTTAAGATATCTCGGACTCCTATTTGACTAAGTAAAGTAAATAGTTTTAGGATGAGTGTGAAATTTTGGGTCTAGTCTCTAGTAGGGAAGGTACTTTGGGACTTACAGGTGTTGGACCTTATCCAAGCGGGACGCGGTTTAGGGTGGTACGGTCAAAAGAGACAGTATACATTCTTTTAACAGACTTATGTTTCCTATAGAACTATGCGAAATTGGAGACGTGGTGGTCCCTTCGCTATCTGAAATATAGTCTCAAATTTAGGACCGAGAAGGTGAGGATCGTCTCACTGTGATTCGTTCATTTAAACGGAAAGTTTAGATCATTACTTTTGTTACTACTGTACATAACTTTGGCATAGTATGTGTTTCGGAGTATACGTTGTATCATAAAGATTAGGAGTGGTGTTGGATGTCACACTAGTCGTAACAAGAGGTGACTCCTTTGACTTACCAATTTATTCTTTCTTTTCTTCTTTCACTTCAGCGAGTCAGTGTAGGTTGAGAAGAGAAACGTTGGGGCACCTGACATCGGATGGTCCGAAGAGACCGCCTTGGGTAAATTGTTCGAATAGAAGTTCGAAGTCGTCGGTCCGTGCAAGGTAAGTAATAGGATGGAAAGAGTGAAGTGGATGGTGAATCCCTCGTTCATTGTTTATCATCGAGAGTAATGTATGTACGACTGTTATGGTCCGACAAATAACTAGTTGTTGTATCCGATCCAGGATTGCCCTTCAAAATTTCTGGTATAATTGGTGACACCAGAGAGTTTTGGACCCAAGAAGTAAATGAAACCTGTTGGACCTGGAACTTAAAATGTGACACGTCGTTTTTGACATCGCAGTTTCCGACTGGTGAGAGGCATCTACATCTTGTAAAACTGGTATTAAATGATATACTCAAGGTGTAACTAATTAGACTCGTACTATTTTATAAAGTTTTATAACTTTAGATTTTTAATTACCTACGAATTTTATCTGAAATAGTTAAGGTTGTAATGACTTTGTAATTTTTAACTTATAAAACTAGAATCTAAAAATTCTTTTTAACTTTCTTCATATAAAAATATGAGTAAATTTTCAACCTATTCTTAAGGTTTTGAAATAAATCTTATTGGTGAGAAGTCAAACCTTATGTTCATAAAGTCGAGAAAAACTTCAGGAACCCGTTCCAAATTTTACAGTTAAATTCCGTACATTAAACATTGTCTTTCTTAAGGAAACCCCCGATGTTTGACGAACTCGAATCGTTGGACCTCAAATATATAGAAAAGAACGAGAACCGTCATTAGAATCTTCAGATCGAAGACTTTTCTATTATTTACACAAGTTTAATCCTTAACTGGGACTACTTCGATCTGAAAGAGGTAGCTTTCGATGAACGGAATCTGTGGTTAGGTCAGTTAATCTGGACACTTGTGTGAATGATTATTCATACCTTGACAAGTACGCATCTCCGTTACACCATGTCACTGTCCTCCTTTCTGAAACTTCCTTTCTTCTGTCTCCAGACGTGGGACCGAAACATACAGAATCCTCTCAATTAATGAAAGGACCACCGAGTCGCCATTTCTTAGGTAGACGGTTATGTTCTCTACGCCCAAGTTAGGGACCCAGTCCTTCTAGAGAACCTTTTCCTTCACCGTCATAAAGGGTGAGGTCATAAGAACGGACCCTTTACGGTACCTACCTCCTCGGACCACCCGATGACAGGTACCCCAGTGTTTTCTCAGTCTGTGTTGAATCGCTTATTCGTCGTTGTTGCTTCTCGTCAATTAATTATACGTCCCTACTCAATAACTCTCGAACCGAACACGACCCATGATAAGACCCATAATCCGGAATTTTGGTAAGAGATTCGAAGAAAAAGGAGTATAATTTAGATTCTTTGTCAAGAACTTTATTTCAGTCACTGACTATTTGTCACCGACTATACTATAAGAACAAAGGTATCGGTACCTCCAACAGATTTACTTAGACTGGAAATGTCGAACTAAAAAAAAAAGAAGAAGTTGAGGGTTAGTTACACTGATTTCGAGCTAAATAATAAAGTCTTTATACTATAATAATTTACGAGTGTACTTTTTCATTTTTAATCAGTAAACTTATAAAACAGTTATTATAATTGGACTTCATTATAAAACGGTTATTCATAGTAGCAAAATCTTACTCAGTCGATAATTCGTACAACATTATTATCATGAACCTAGTCCTACGAAAGTCAACGTCAATTTTCTTTGTGAGGTAAGTTGTGTTTGTTATTTCCTTTAAATGATCGAGTACATTAACTTTCTATTCTATTTGTCATATATCATAGTGTACATTCAGAATGTTACATGGGTAAATAATAGAGGTAGAATATTCTTTATTTACTTCGGACCTCTCCAATTTACTAAATAGGTTCCAAGTGTGTTTGTAACACACCCTCAGTCCTCAACTCGGGTGCAGTAGACTGAGGTTTCAGGTAAGATCTAAAATTCGGTGAATCTTTTTAAGGACCGTGTCTCGTGTGTTAATTGTAGGGGAAAAGTATTATTGGTGATTCGAGAAAAGACTTTATACCACTGAAAAGGAAGGTAAAAGATAAAATTGTCATGTCACAGTATATCTATATTGGTTTCTTAAACCTAATTATATCATGTAGTGTTAGTCAAAGTAATAAGTCCGGTTGTTTATGGATCTAGGTCCACGTTTCGGTTCATGAGACTTCCTCTATTCCATAAACGAGAAGTAAAATTCAAATGCCGTATATGTGAATATGTGAAGGTAGCAAAAAGTCCCAACTGTTCCGGATCCTGGATGTAATATCGTTTTGACCAGTCTTAAAGATATTCGGACTAGACCTGACAGTCCCCAGTTCCGGATGTCATTAACACCCGACCGATCGTTAGAAATGTGCTTTACACTTATACACGATATCCGGTCCCGATCTGGTGACCCGGTGTCATAAAAAACGGTCAAAGGGAGTAGCGATGGGTGGGAATGGAGTGAGCGGGGTGAGAACTGAGATTCCGATCACGATTAAAGTTCTTTACGGTTGGCGTAAAGTGGTCTCAGTCTGATTGTGAGGAACCCAGACTCAGTCTGTGAATTTTATCTCGATGCACAAGTTCGTCGAACTTTACCTTCGAACAAAGTAGTAAAGAAAAGGAAACACACCGATCTTTTGGAATCAAATAGAGAACTTCATAGGATTTGTATTCATAAAATTTCAGGTCTAGTTATATTTGATAGTATTTTAAATACCACATTTTACACCTTTTATACAGAAACAGACTACGATATCTTAAGTAACATAGAGATCATGTAAGTACAGAGATACACCTAAAACAAAGAATTTCGATCAAAAGAAAGACACAGATACGTAAACCCGAACGTCCGAGTAAAACTTTCCTTCGGAAAACCAACCCCCAAACCCAAACTGAAGCCGAGAGTGTAGACGGACACTTGTGCGAAAGCGAGTGGAAGACAGACCTAGGGGGACGAGAACGACGGACGAGAGTAGAGGGGGTTCAGGGACACACAGAGGGAGATATTGACGAAGTCGCACGGGACGTGTGGGTGGGTGGGGATGAGGTTTCGTCCAGAAAATTCGAAACCTCTAAACCCGATATACAATCAAAAGATTCCCATGGTGTTATTTGATGGTGTTCGAACCACGAAAGTTTGTTATCTTTGATTATAGGAGTATCAAGACCTCCGGTTTTCGGATTTTAGTGTCCCAGTTGTGTACGTACAAGGAAGACTTCTGAAAATCTGACCTTAGGAAGGAACGCAGAAGGGTCGAAGACCGTCAATGACCGTAGGAACCGAACGTCATCGACGCAGCGAGGTCAGAGACGGAGACAGAAGTGCACTGGAAGAGGGGTCACACAGAGACACACAGGACGAGTAGGATATTCCTGCAGAGTCAGTAACCCAAGTCCCTGGTAGGATTCAGGTTCTACTAAATCACAGATCTATGAATTGATTAATATAGACGTTTCTCGAATAAAGGTTCAGTCCAGTGTAAGACTCCAAGACCTACCGGTACATATAAACGTCCCAACCCCCTCACAGATAAGTTGGGTCCAGTTCAGTGTCCGGGATACTACTATAACTCTTCTTGTTTCTGACAATGGATCGGGAACCAACCAAAGTAAGTCGAGGGTCAGTGTTTCGACAGCTATTCATGGAACTGGGTCGGTCATTAGATATCATGAAAAAGGTGGAAAAACAAAACCGTAACTTCCCTACGGACAGAGTGCATCTCCTTCGAGTCCAGGGAACTTCTTTGGTTTAAGGACCGTGGTGACGATTAACTCCCGTGTCACGTAGAAGTGAAATCGGACGATGGACAAGTGTACAGATACGGTAAAGATGAAGAATTTCTATGAACGTAACAAAGACTTGGGTCGATACAGACGATTCGAACGAAGGAAACGTAAAAAGAGAGAGAAACGATATACAAAGTCAAGTAGCTTCGTAGTCAATTGGTGTAGTAGAACTACCCAAAGGGGAAAGAAAGATAAAAAATAAAATTCACGTAAGACACATTCAGTTTGTTTCATTCGTAGACAGTGAACCGTTGGAGACGACCCCAGTTCATAGGGGTTGAGACCGTTTAGAAGAGTCTGGGGTGTCTGTCTCTGTCAAGTGAGACGAAACATTAGTCGAAGAAACGTCGTGACCGATTCCCATCACGATAAAAGTCCTCGAATAGAGGAGAAATTTGACACCTGGTGAACTTTCGTCTCTGGGATAAAAGAGTAGAAATATAGGGATTATACATCGTGTTATGTACCAAGGGTCGTCAGAGAATATACGAGTCACTTACTTACTTACTCGTCTCGTTGAAGTTATTCAAGTACTCAGAACCCAGAGTAAAATAGGGTAAAGATAGAGACAAGCGGAAGGTTTCTTTTAAGGAAGTTATTTATAAGAAGTAAAAGTTTTGTGGTAGACCCCATAACACGAGACATGGGACTGAGTGTATTTTAAAGTTTCGGAAGAAAAATCTAGTTAAAATGAACCGTTAATCCAAAACCATTTATTTAAATTAAGACAAGACCAAAATTAAGTTAGGTTTTTGTGGAGTCTTTGTTCAATGGAAAAATTTTACCGAAATTAAAAGATTACCGATTTAACAATATTGACAAGTAATTGGGGGGATATTTATTAGATCGTCGACACTTGTAAGATATGTAGATTGTTTCTTTATGAAAATTATCTCCTGTCCCCTTTACAGTCTTTATTACTCCCAACAACATTTTTAATTACAAAGACGTAAAATGTCAAGTAGACGTTACTTAATATCTAATATAAAATTTCGCACAAGGCCTGAAGGTGGAGTATTTTTGGTAACGGTCTTATTGTCCGTTTCATAAGTCAAGGAGTAAAACATAGGGTGACGGGAGACCCACCAGACCGAAGATCTCCACCTACCATTCTCCCCCCACCCCATAATATTTCGGATAAATATGAGAATCAGAAGACGAAGACCGTCATTTCCAAGAGTCTTGGATACGGGTCTATAGGACCAGTATCTGAGGAAAACTTTGTGTTTACGACGGATATAAAAGAAACGATTTAATCTGAAACTTTCGACTTCAATACGAATTCCTGTAGAGGTGGACTTACTTTGTGAGGTCCAAAGATATAAATTTAATAAAAGATAAACCCTTTGTCGTGTTTATTACCTCAAACCCTCAACCCGGTACAAAGGGAAACGAAAACACGAAAAGAAGACTACTCTTCCAAGACATACGGAAAGGTTTGTGGACTTATGGTGACTCATCCTCGGTACCCATGTACGTCTTTTGTAGTTCAAGAGTTCCAAAGTTTCGATAGTCTATTTATATGACGATGGTTGTACAGAAAGTAGGATGCACAAGAGTACCTTAACACATGTGCCTCACACGGAACACCCCATACATAACACCACCAGACACTGGACATGTCCTATTTTTATTCTAGTAGGGGACACCAACTCTTCTTTCTTCTCCTTCTCTGTCTCTCTCTTTTTTCCTATCAACCCCACCCTTCGTCCTTGTATCCTCCCACCACCCTTGGATCCATTTCTATTTAAATTTTCCTGCACTAAAAAGGGTTCATAGACCCTGACTTTCGAATTTCGTGCTTCAGGAATAGGACGAGTCAGAGACTCGGAGTCAAAGGAGTACATTTTACTCTCGAAATCCAGGGCAACCTAGGTTTTAAAAATTTAATGGTAGATAAAATGAATAATCTTCGAAAAGATAGTTATAAATATGAGACGACATAAATTTTACCTCTTGGATATTTCTGGATATATATCGTGTCCCTTGAGACGAGTTACAATACACGTCGGACCTACCCTTCCCTCAAACCCCGTCTCGCCTATGTGCACATATATACCGACTCAGGGAAGCGAGAAGTGGTCTTCGACAGTGTGTTAGTCGATATGAGACTACGTTTCATTTTTCAAATTTTTCCTTTTTCTTTTTAGGGACCTCTCTGGGTCCTCCGTTTTAATTTTTCATTTCTACACTTCTGAACCTCTATCACCGACGAATTTATAGCAGGGGAGGTGGAGGGAGGGGTACGGACTCTATATAGGTCGTGGACGGTATAGTCACAGGGGAGATCCGAGACCGGTGTATCTTACAAGGGTGGTCTCACCGTGTGCTGTCGGTGGTCTCCTCGAAAGATTTCTCTGTGTAGGGGGCCGAACGTGGAGGTCTATGTTTAGGGTATCGGTCCCTTCCCCGGTCCCGAAAGTATAATAATATCTACACCAAGAACATATACAGTTACCTCTTGGTGCACCCTTTACTTCAGGAACATGTAAATTCCGTAGTAACCCTAAACTGATTTATGTCTATCTTTGAACTGACATTCGTTGGATAAACCCACCGAATAAACCGACTTCTTATGAAATCTAGGTTTCAGGTGTAGAGAAAGCTTACTTAGGAACCGTAAAGTTGTCGAGGGTATGGACCCGTAGAGGGTCATGAAATGTTTATGTATGACTTGGAGTAAGATCCCGTCTTTTTACAGTAGTGTCGGTAGTACCCCATCCCGTTTTAGTCAAATCTCCACTTGAGAGAGAGAGGATCCCTTTGGGACACAGTCCACACACGGACGTACGAAACAGCAGTCGTAAACTTCTCCGCAATCTCACTGGAAGGTACGGAAATGATTGGTGTTTGTTCTTGTACGTATGGGTTGACCTTTTTCCTCTCTTTCTCTTCGTTTGGTTGTTCAATCACAATTAGTATGATGTAAAATCGCTAGTAGAAGGTATTAGTCCCAATCAGTAAGTAAGTCCCTCTACGGAAGATTTTGGTCGATTCTGTGTATGTACAGTAAAAGAGTACCGGAGTTTGTCATCCCTAATACGTACAATTCTAAAACTCCTAAATGAAACGAAAACTTTTCCTCTCTTCCCTTAAAGAATTTCTTCATATTATGTGTGTCTCTTCCTAAACATTCAGTAAGCCAATGTTGAGTAACTCAAAAATGTTTCACTAAGTCCACACATTGGTGGAGGACCTAGTTCCATATCAAATAATGGTCCTCGGACCTTCAGACAGAGAAGTACGAAGGACTTAATGGAAGGTTCATCGTACTCAAAATACAGATACCTATGTACATATGGACACCGGTCAAGTACAACTACATACTGTTTTTGGTAGTGTTATAACATTTCATTAATACCGTAGTGGCTGAGCTACCTGTACTCAACCTCATTTGAGGCCCTCAACGACTACCTGTCCCTCCGGACCGCACGACGTTAAGTGTCCCAGCGTTTCTCAGTCTCTACTGACTCGCTGACTTGACTTAATAAGAGGTTAATTTAATTAAAAATTTTCGTTTGTTTGTTTTTTTACACTTGTCCCGAAGGGTCTATCGTGATCACCATTTCTTGGACGAACGGTTACGTCCTCTACGTCCAAACTCGGGACCCAACCCTTCTAGGGGTCCTCCTCCGGTACCGTTGGGTGAACTCATAAGAACGGACCTCTTAGTGTACCTGTTTCCTCGGACCGTCCGATGTCAGGTATCACGACGTTTCTCGACCTGTGTTGACTTCACTGAATTGTACTCGTTTATCTTGGGATGACGTAAAATCCGAGAAAAACGTAGACGAAAGAAAGTCGACTGTTAAGAGACACTCTCAGTAGGTATGACTTTACATATGACATTAAATAAAAAAATTACATCTATCATAAGATAACAAACTGATACGGTGTTAAATAAATAGGTAAACTGAGATGGATTTGTATACTCAATAAAGATAGTACTTATTACTACGACACTTATAAGAACACGTAAGGAAAACTACGTGCATAGATTGAATATAGACGACCTAGAGATAGATTTTCATCTCATTTTACTAGCACCCCCGAGGTATCAAGACCAAACCATCTATCACAGTTTATCAAAAGGTTCTGTCAACGTAGTCAAATGTGAGAGTGTTCGTCATATACTCTCCAGATCGACGAGACATATAAAATACAAGAAAACTTATCAAAGACACTCTAATCAAAATAAAGAAGAAATTTTCAAGACTTTTTAGGTGGTCACCTCAATAGACCCGGACCTCCTAAAAAGAAACAAACTCCTTTTTAAAATCAATGTCTAAGTTAAATAATTCGTCTACACCCTTACGATTCTAAAAGATGAAGACAGGCAAAACCGTGTGACGCAAAAGTTCTCTAAAAAGGTAATTGAGATTGTAAAGTTTGATGACAGTCTTTATACCCCCAGTGGAAAATACGAAAGGGAGAGAGTTCTTAATTTCGGGACACAACCAACGATAGGTCACCGACGTTTATCAATACAGTGCGTAAAACAGGTCGAGACTATATGTGAATATTGTTATCCTACTCAGGTTATGGTCTATTCTCTACAGAGGAATCCATAATCGGAGAAACGACAGAGAGAGAGTCAAAGACTCGGAGAATAGTGTACGTACGTAGGAAAACATTGATTATCTACGGAGTGTCCCTCTGACGTATATATGAAACCCCGAGTGTAAAAACACTGACGGCACCATGCGAACGATAGGTTAAAAACAGAAGGGATGTATTCCGACAGTGTTCAAAGTCTTCTAGTGAAAAAGAATGGTAGATTTCGAGGATAATAGTTATTTATATTCGTTTACGGGCCTCCCCTATTCTGGTACTATTTAGATCGTGAATGACACACACAAGTAAGGACAGACTTAGCACTGGTGCATAAAGACCAGTAGAACCAACTAAAGGTCGTGAAAGTATGTAGAAGAAAAAGGAAACAAAACACGAAATTGAGTTGAATACCTTAATAAGAGTCGTCTTCTCAATCAGTCTATGTTCAATGACAGCTGCGTTTTTAGGGAGCGAACGTAAAAGTAACATTGACAGATGGTCTTGGTAAAAAAACCAAGACCGGACCTTCAATATAGTTTTAGTTTAGTTCCCTTCTTTACCGTATTGACTCAAAAGGGTCGAAACAGCAGGACAATAAAAACTTAACAGAGGATGTATTAAATATGACTCAAAGTGGATATTATATCAAGTAACTACGTTCGTTAAAGTCACGTAAAATCCGTTTATTTAGAGGGGATACTTTATAAGAATCAATTATTGATTGCGTATTTTTCAGTCTTCATGAACGGTCTTGGTATTTAAAACTCAATTAAAATATCGACAACTTCTCGTCCTACAATAAGAGCCGCATCTGGGACGTAACGGTCGGAGTCCCGGTGTTCTGTGAATGACACCTTAATTTACCTGAAACGATTCGTAGTAGTTTACACCGAGAACACAAGGAGAGAAAGGAACAATCGTCGTCTGGACGTGCACTAAAGTGTCCGACTTTCAGTCTCCCTTATATAAAAGATCAGTCCCTTTCATTAAATTTGAGGTTATAATACTTAGACATGGTTGATTACAGTCGTCCTTTCAATTTCTATTTTGTCGACTTAAATGTATAGATAACAGTGTGGTTTAGAAAATAAAACGAATTTCTAATTCTAAGTGTTGACTACAGTTCTCACTATTTTCACACAGACTCAAAACGTTCATTTAACCTTTTTTTATCTTTGATTTCGTCAAGTCTTTTTGTATATTTTTACGTTCACTTGGAGGTCTTTCCTCTTTGAAAACTATCTTCTATCGTCTCATCATAAGCTTTAATCTCCCTTATATTCTCTTTATTCCCTTTACGACTCATAATAAGATTATGAAGTAAATATTTCTCCTTTCCTCCTTCTTTTTAAGATTAATAATATTCCATCTCCACTGAATTTTTTGACTTGCCATTTATAACCCATCCGGTTTTCAATCATTGATTTATTTAATGGTTATCGTAAAGGGACCATTTTAAGAAGGGTTTATTTTGATATAAGACTTCGGACTTAAAGTACATATAATAAACTTGTTCCAAAATCAAGTGTGTGTGTTTGTGAGTGTACGTGTGGGGTTTGTTCTTATGTATATAGAGTGATTATTCACAACACGTCACCGACCAATTCGTTTGAAAAATAAAATCTTATTAATCTCTAAATGTTTTTTACAACGTTTCTATTATTCCTCAAGGATACATGTGGAGTGGATCAAAGAGAATTACAATTGTAGAAGGTAATAGATACTATATAAACAGTTTTGACTTTGGTTGTGGCCATACAAACGACAATTGATTGAAGTTTAATTAAACTAAGTCGTCAAAAGGTGATCAGGAGAAGACAAGGTCCTACGGTGCGACGTAAATCTGTAGAATGGTCGAATACGTCGAGAACCGAGACTACCAAAGAATCAGAAAGGAATAAAAACGTACTGAAACTGTCAAACCCCTTCATGACCAGTCTACAAAACATGTTACGGGGAATTGAATCCCAACCGACTACGAAAGAGTACGAATTTGAACCTCAATTTCCTAAACCCCTTCTTCTGTTGTCTCCACCTCATGGGAATAGTGTAGTATCGTCTTATGTACTATATTTGTACCGAATAGTGTCCCTTACACGTGGAACTAAGGAACCAATCCCTCATAAGCGGTCAAATGAACGGTACACACATGTGTGTGTATGTGTGTGAAAAAAAAAAATGGAAAGGTATGTGATAAGAGACCTTCGGTTTGAGTTCTCTTTACTATCTCTAATCCGAGATGGAGGAATGTCCCCTTTGTTTACAAAGGTTTTGGATCTAAAAATCTTTATTTGTACTTTTTCGGTTATTTCCCTGAAGGGGCCACTAGGTCACCAATTCTTAGTCGACGGTTACATCTCCTTTACCCAAACTAGGGACTAGAGCCTTCTAAGGTGTACGACACCTCGTTTATTCAGGGACGGTATCGATTACTCGGGTGCTCGGCGTTGATGACTCGGGTGCACCACGTTGATCACTTCGGGTGTACGGGTTCTCGGGTACGAGACGTTGCTCTCTGCGCTGGTGTTACTCTTCGGACCCGTGACGTCGTCTCTTATCGGGCGTGAGTGACGTCGAGCTCTTTCGGGTACTCGACGTTGTTTCTAGGTCGTGTTGGTATTTATTTATCCGTTTAACTTTGTTTATGTTTGAAAATGAGTCACAAAATATTGTGGTTTTGATTATATATCATATAGAATAATATCTTGGGTTGTCTTATTTTTGAATGTATGGTACCAAAGTCGGAGTCCGCGCCCTTCAATCAAAAGTCAAGAACGATAGGTCAACTTACTGTTTCACCTACCGCGTCAGGACTCTACCATTTCTATACCCGTACGGGAGGAGCAAGAGTACCGTCTATGGTGACTAGTTAGTTCTGTAGAAAAGAGTAAAATAGGTCATATCGAAACCTTAAGAAAGTAGGAGTTGATACGACCGTTATCTATATATTTATCTTCGGATTGTTGGAAAGAAGAAAACAAAGATTGTGACTTCTTGTGTCAGTGTTTTAAATAGTAATGTGAAGTCGTTTGTAACATTGTAACCGGTCACCAGAAAGAACTCCTCGATATCAACACATCGTGTAAGTCTCAATGGACGTATAGAGATAAACAGGGAAGGAGGTGTAAAATGAGTCGTTTTGTTACGAGATTAAGAGTCTTTAGTTGTTTACATTAGACCGAATAATAGATAAAAAATACGTGAGTTTTAATAAAAAACTTATGGATGAAGTGAGTCACTGAACACAATCTAAGACACCCCCGGTATCAAGGTGACTTATCGTAATGACGGGAGTTCCTCAAATATACTCCTCTGAAACGTATTTAGTCCCTTGTGTCACTTTTCAGATATACTTACCCTCTTGTGTAATGTCCGTAATCCTTCTACCCCTAGTGGAAGGGACCTCCTTCTTCGTTTCTTCCTCTCCTATCAAGGGGTTCCGTTCGGACTCAATTAGGTCAGTAAGATGTTTTCATCTCCGATTCCTAATATCATGTTCTTGTTATCGTTGATATTATTATGTTTATTAATGAAAATTAAGTTGGAAAGAAACACGATCTACTTGTTTTAATGTCTGTACCAGAAATTGTCGACAAGACTCTCTTAGTACTCTTCCCACGATTCCTTTGTCTCCGCATAGTAGATTTTACCCTAAATACCTTCTTTTTCCGTTTTTGAAATTGCCTGAAGGACCTTCTCGCTGAGGTCGGTTCAAAAATTTCAACTTATCCTCCATCGGTGGACATACCCCGGTTTAGTGGTGCGGGATTCTCTCTTCTCGAACCTCCTTCTGGGATTTCGTTCTCTTAGGTACCACGTATGACTTTTTCTGACCTACTCCACTCCCCTTTCCGTGTCAGGGTTTCCTTCTACCCCGACGTCCCTGAAGGGACCACCAGTGACCAATTCTTAGACGGAAGGTAACGACCCCTACACCCAAACTAGGGAGCAGTCTCTTGATTCTAGGGTGCACGGTGTTCCGTTGATTTGGGAGTGAGACGTTGATGACTCGGACACGTGGGACCTGGGGTACACGGTGTCGATCTCTCTTCGGGCGTGCGACGTTGTTTCTAAGGACGTACGGTGTTCCGGAATACGTCGGTTTATTTTAAAATTAATTTAAAAATAATTTTTTTAAAAAAATTTTCTATCCGGACCTCCTACCTCGTCATATACTTTCCTTCTTACTTCTGAACTCGAAGTATCGTAAATTGGAACAGTCGACTGATATATCATATTGTACTGTTGTAAGTCTCACTTCAAATGTGGACGGACGGTGTACGAGCCGACCTAATGCCCTAACGGAGGTGTAACGGGAAAGTACTCAACGGGTAGTCTTAGTGGGTAAACAACCCTCGGTCGCACTCCTTGAGGTGGGTACCGTTTCCAGTACTCCTTCCTTCGAACCGTATGCGTTTCCGCACTAGTTCGGAGTCCTTTGGGGGACAAGGACTCGTAGATGGGGGTTTTGGTCTCATGAGATACCCCTCGAGAGGGGCTATTGGTAAAGAGAGTCTTTTCCTCAATTGAACGTCGAGGTCAATTATTTTTAAGGACCCGTTCTGTTCTCACAAAGTCAAATGCTTGAGACTTCCAAGAGACCGGACGGACTAGTCCGAGCAGACCGACGTACACTAATAAATGTCGGAGGGTTGACACTCTCCGTACCCTACAAAATTTTGAAAAATTTATGTCTGAGAAAACTCTTCAATCTTCTAGTAATCATATCGTAATCACCCAACTAATCCTTAATATAACCACTTCCCAAAAACGAAGTAAACAGCACGGTTATTAATGACGATTAAGGGACGGGACCCACACTGTTCCTACAGAGTCCAGTTTGGAGAGACGACTGTCTGATCGAACACACTGTTGGAGAGTTGGTATTTGTCGTGTCTCTCAAACCTCATAATCGCATCCCGAAAAAAGTAACTGTTCAGTTACTAACGGTAGTCCGGAGGTATAGGAATCCGTGGACCCTTATATAATTAGTTACATAAACCTTATATCTTTTCCTTTATATCATCAAAAACTACAATCGTTATGATCTGAAAAACTCGATTACTTANTCGTGTCTCTCAAACCTCATAATCGCATCCCGAAAAAAGTAACTGTTCAGTTACTCACGGTAGTCCGGAGGTATAGGAATCCGTGGACCCTTATATAATTAGTTACATAAACCTTATATCTTTTCCTTTATATCATCAAAAACTACAATCGTTATGATCTGAAAAACTCGATTACTTAAAAGAGAAAATAATATCTGGTGACATGAAACAATATTTAGTGACACAGGAACGATACGTTTTTACATTGAAATAGTGATAGAATTCTGATTTATCTAGAATTCCCTTTGTAACCACTTCCCAAAAGTAAACAACCCGACTACAAACGACGACTTAGAGGTACAAGGGACGGGAATATTACTTATATTGATCGTATATCCTCTTTATTTATAATTTGAAATTCTCATTAGTACAATTTGGAATCCTATTTATTTAAGAAGATCAACATTGAGTGATGTGGGAGTGGGATATCCTTACGTTGAAATAAACCTCCCACCACGGTCTAAATTCTTTTTTAGTGGGGACCTTTTTATTCAAAAGACCAATTGACTGACCATAGTCTTTCCCGGTATTTTACAGTCGTCTGGAGTACCGATCTTCTGCTACATTTTTGGGTATTCTGGAAACATATTAAAATATACTTCGTGGACTAACACTGTTCCCAGTCCAGACGACTGGGGACGCACTGAGACACAAGTAGGGATACATATTGTTTTTCCATATATTTGTTTGGACTTTTCGTTTCTTTAGCCTAGTCAAAGACCTTTCTGACTAAGGGGGCACAGCAAAGAAAGAACGAGGGACCAAAGGACCGACTTAAGGGTAGACCATGCTCCCATTCGTGGTTCGGATGACTGAAACGACCCCGAAGATTCTAGCCTGGTCCCTCCGGAGTCACGGAGGAGAAGGAGCTCTCTTACCTTCTGCGGACACCGGAAGCATCCACCACTAATCATAAGGTGCATTTGGTCAATAAGTCGGAGGAAAAGAGGTAATTAAGAGGATGATGTGATAGACAAAGATTAGAGGGAGATATAGACATTAATTTATTCAAAAAAGATCCTACAGCTAAGGCAGGGGTGGAAGCTTAATGGGACCTAGGTGGCCCCTACCTGGGGTCGTGGGTAATAGTGTAGACGTACCTACTCAAACAGTCTCCTTCTCACTCGTCTTGTCCCTGGGACTATCCCTTCTCCACTCAGTCCCTTTAGGGTTACCACTCCTCACAGTAGGATAGTCTATTCAGGTTTCTGTACCTGGAGTTGGGGTTGATCACTTTCCGGTTCACCCCTATAGATTCAACTTCTCACTTCTCTTTTTCTAGTGGATGGTTCTTTTTTTTAATTCAATTTCATAATCTTGTGAGAAGTAGATCGAGTATCCGTTACCTATAAAAGAAAACCCCGATACCACCATTCTAAGGATCCAGTCTACTATTAACTTGTCAACTACTTAAGTTCTGAACTTTCTCCTCATGTCTCTTAAGTTCCCTCTCCTTAAATTAAAGGGATTCAGGTTAGAAAAAAAGAACTCCTACCAGAATTAGTGACGGAAGACATGTTAAAGTACTTGGAGGTAGGTATCAAGAAGTCCGTAAGACAGATAGTCTAGATTAGGAAACTTAGATAAACAGAGAAGGTGACATATCAGCATTCCCTAAACTAAATCCAGTATGGACTTACTAGGTCACCAAAAGATGAAAGAGGTTAAATTCAAACTTAAAACTTGACACCACAACCTCTTTTGTGAACTCTCAGGGAACCTGTCGTTCCTCTAGGTTGGTCAGGTAGGATTTCCTTTACTCAGGACTTATAAGTGACCTTCCTGACTACGACTTCGACTTTGAGATTATGAAACCGGACTACGCTTCTTGACTGAGTAACCTCTTCTAGGACTACGACCCTTTCTAACTTCCGCCCTCTTCTTCCCATGCTGTCTCCTACTCTACCAACCTACCGTAGTGACTGAGTTACCTGTACTAAGATTCATTTAAGGCCCTCAACCACTACCTGTCCCTCCGGACCACACGACGTCAGGTACCCCAGTGTTTCTCAGCCTGTGTTGACTCGTTGACTTGACTTGACTTCAGGTCAGATCTTGTATAAATAAAATTAGCAGACAAAAATTGTCTCGATAGGACAATAATATTTCTCTGAAAGTCTTTCTTATGGGACATCTTCTTCAAGATAAGGTACTGTACTTATCTTTAAGTCAAGAGTCTGAATTCGTTATGAATAAGACAATGAGTGAGATTTTTACTTAAAAAGAGGATACAGCTATGTGAAAACAGTCACCACAAAGTATGACACAAAGTATGAATGTTTATACAGAATTATATATTTCTGATTATCACTATTATGTCTGGTCATTTTTTGACACTGCATAGTGCAATATATACAAGAGAGAAATCTTTTACTTTCCACTATTCTCCTTATAGTTCATTATTGAAACTAAAAAGAGTCCAGATTTAAAAAAGAAATAGTATTGACCAAAAAAATTTTTATCTTTTATAAGTAAGCATTTCTGGTAGGAACATTCAACGTTATTTTTAGGTGAAATGTGAGGGATGAACGTTTGGGGACACACGGACAGGACGGACAGGGGGTCAGAATGTGAACAAACGACTATCGACTCTTCCACTAGTAAGAAATAGTACGTCTAAAGAACCGCCCCTTTACTGTCTACTCGGTGATTAAACGAACAAAAATCCAGATAGAAGACTGAACGACTAACTAAGGATGGAGTCTAGTAGTCACCTTTATTTGACAAGACTAGGTCGAGAATTAAACATAAAATTAATTCAAAAGCTAGGTCGTTGTTTTTAGAGGTTATCCATCTTAACGGGAAAGAGAGATAGACAGACGAGTAGTAATACCCTAAATTCAAATGGGACGAGACAGGAACGGATTGAAGGACAGGTCCTAAGAAAGTCCCGAGAATCGTCTGTAGAGCCTCTTCCGTTACCGTTGGATGAGGTCATGAGAACGGACCTTTTAGGGTACCCGTCTCCTCGGACCTTCCGACGTCAGGTACCCCAGCGATCCTCAGCCTGTCTTGACTCGCCGAAGTGAAAGTGAAAAGTGAAAGTGAAAAGTGAAAGTGAGTAACCTCTTCCTTTACCGTTGGGCGAGGTCACAAGAACGGACCTCTTAGGGTCCCTGCCCCCTCGGACCACCCGATGGCAGATACCCCAGCGTGTCTCAGCCTGTGCTGACTTCACTAAATCGTCGTCGTCGTCGTCTGTAGACAAGTCTGGGTAAATGAGACAACACAGAAGTAGGGGTGTAGCCTGACACCCAGACACCTGTGTTAGGAATACAGAGGTCGCGGGATCCGGTTACGGTCAATCCACTATTTATTTATACCGTGTCACCATTTCTTTTGCGGACGGTTACGTCCTCTGGGTTCTCTNCCTCTTCCTTTACCGTTGGGCGAGGTCATAAGAACGGACCTCTTAGGGTCCCTGCCCCCTCGGACCACCCGACGGCAGATACCCCAGCGTGTCTCAGCCTGTGCTGACTTCACTGAATCGTCGTCGTCGTCGTCTGTAGACAAGTCTGGGTAAATGAGACAACACAGAAGTAGGGGTGTAGCCTGACACCCAGACACCTGTGTTAGGAATACAGAGGTCGCGGGATCCGGTTACGGTCAATCCACTATTTATTTATACCGTGTCACCATTTCTTTTGCGGACGGTTACGTCCTCTGGGTTCTCTACACACAACCTCGGGACCCAGTCTTTCTAGGGGACCTTTTGTTTTACGTTGGGTGAGATCATAGGAACGGACTTTTTAAGGGCATCTGTGTCCTCGGCCCACCCGATGTCAGGTCCTCCAGTACTTTCTCAACCTGTGTTGACTCGTACCGTCGGTTATCAATCTACTTACTCGTCTTTCTATTTACCTACCGATTTGTTATTTCTTTTGACTTTACTATGATATATAATCCATAAAGAGACAAATGTCTGTTTAGAAGGGAGTGAACTTTTGGACACCCACTAGCAACTGAAGATCTTAATACACCACCCACCCTGTAAAGGATGATTACTGTGCCTACTACTTAGGGTAGGAGAGACAATCGTGTCGCTCCATCTTTCAACGACTGAGAGGTCTTTCATTTTAAGTGGAGACAACCGAAATCTTCGTATAGGAAAGAAAATGACATTTTTTGGAATCGTGTATAAGGTTTCTTAAACTTAAAGTATCCCACTTTGAATTTTAACACAAAAAATTGTTGGAATATGGCTATGTTTGTGTATGTACGTGTGTTTGAGTGGTAGAGAATTCAGATAAATCTTAAGTCGTTTTGTTCTCTTGTTACAGAATGAAGAGTTTATCCGTTTCTTATTTTCAAATCTATCAAAGTCTTATCCACACTCCTATAACCTTTTAACCGTGAAGGTATGCAACAATCGTTCTCACATAAGACTACAAAGTGAAAATTTCCTGTCGAACGGTTATCATAGCTTTAACATTTTCGTGTACGGGACGTTTAATTCTTTGAATGTAGGTCCTTACATCAGAAGTATTTGTGAACATATTATTATACATTTCCTTTAAAATAACGTTGAAATAAAGTGTACCCTCTATTTTGAGAACATTCATTTGATTTACAAATAATAACCATCTTTTCCGGATATTTAATACCAAACAGGGACGTCGACAATTTTTATTACTCTTACTAGAAATGACTACATAGAGAAATGACATCTTTATGCAGTTCACCCTTTGTCACAATGTTTTATTATGTATATAATACTAGGGGAAACTCAAATTTTTTCTATTAAACACTCACACACACACGTCCCAACATACACACACACAGACACTAACACACACGAATCTCGTTAAGATGTTTCTATATGTTCTTTATTAACTGTTACAGATGAAGTTCTTCATTTCGTCCGGCTTCATTTCCGTTTAAAAAGAAGTTTAAAACGCAAAACTTTAAAATATAAAACTTTAAAGATTACCTATACAAATGAAAATACCCGAAGGGACCATCAAATCGTTATTTCTTAGACGGACGGTTCCACCCTCTGGACCCAAGCTACGGACCCAAACCTTCTAAGGGACCTCCTTCTTTACCGTTGGGTGAGATCATAAGAACGGACCCTTTAGCGTACCTGTCTCCTCGGACCACCCGACGTCAGGTACCCCAACGTTTCTTTGTAATGAATTACTGATTTGTTGTCCATGAAAATATAAAAAAATTTATTCAATTATTTTTTCTGTACAGGTTTTATTATGTACGTTTTATTAAAAATATTAGAACCCCATCTCTCCAGAAGGATACCTTGTGTGTTTGGGTCTTTGGTATTTAGTTTTCTGACTGTCTAAATTGATGTAAATAAAAATTGACAATTGTGGTTTCCCTTTTTTATTTTCCGTAACAGGTTCCGACCAGTCATCAAAAATCTCTACTGTGGTTCTCATTCTAAGTGTTTTCCTTTTTTTCACTATTTAACCAAATATAGTTCTAATTTTTAAAGGAGACATTTTTGGGTTATATTTCCTACTTTTCTGATTGACATTTGAACCTCTTTTATAAACGTTTAATGTATAACGTGTCTCTAATATAGATCTTGTATATTTGTCGAGAGTTTTGAGTTGTCAAGTCAAGTCAGCGAGTCAGTACAGGCTGAGAAACGTTGGGGTACTTGACGTCGTGTGGTCCGGAGGGACAGGTAGTAGTTGAGGGCCTCAGATGGGTTTGGGTACAGGTAGCTCAACCACTACGGTAGGTTGGTAGAGTAGGAGACAGTAGGGGAAGAGAAGGACGGGAGTTAGAAAGGGTCGTAGTCCCAGAAAAGTTTACTCAGTCAAGAAACGTACTTCACCGGTTTCATAACCTCAAAGTCGAAGTTATAGTCAGGAAGGTTACTTGTGGGTCCTGACTAGAAATCCTACCTGACCAAACTAGAGGAACGTCAGGTTCCCTGAGAGTTCTCAGAAGAGGCTGTGGTGTCAAGTTTTCGTAGTTAAGAAACCGCGAGTCGAAAGAAATATCGGGTTGAGAGTGTGGGTGTGTACTGGTGACCTTTTTGGTTTCGGAACTGATCTACCTGGAACCAACCGTTTCATTACAGAAACGAAAAATTATACGACAGATCCAACCAGTATTGAAAGGAAGGTTCCTCATTCGCAGAAAATTAAAGTACCGACGTTAGTGGTAGACGTCACTAAAACCTCGGGTCTTTTTATTTCAGTCGGTGACAAAGGGGACAAAGGGGTAGATAAAGGGTACTTCACTACCCTGGTCTACGGTCAACAAAAAAAAATTTCTTTCGTTTACTGGGTCAATTTACTCGTCCAAAGAGTGTCGGGAGACGATCGGGGTGACCAGAAGTTTGGTAGAGGGCCCACAGTCTAGGGTCCTGACCCCGTGGGGCATACACCAGGTCGACGAGTGAGGGGTCCTTCCTAGAGACTCGGAGACACCTGGGGAGGAGAAGAGACAGGGGAGGATCCCACCGTCCAGGACTGGCCTACCGAAGAGAAGGGAAGGATGAACTGAGGTATACCCAGAGAGAAATCTCGGAACCAACAAAATCCCAAGAGACTGTCGGAGGTCAAACAAAAGTTACTCTCAACGAGGTGTACTCTACATAAAAACTCCAAAGTGCTCCCCTCCACTCGAGTCACAGGAGAGAGAGGTGGTAGAGCTAGAGGAGGACTCTGACATAAGAACGAAGTTAATGGGCAAAGGAAAAGAGGGAGTCAAAGGACGAGGACTTTCGTGAGGTGATTGTCTAGTGAATTTGTTCTTAGGGGTAGAGTCTGAATCGAAGACATCTTGGTGACATTCTATTTATACACAAAAAAGATATTGGGTTTGTATTATTGTTTGGTCTTCGTTATTTTTAAACAGCTTAGTTAAAGGTATCTCCGTTATTTTGATTCCGTTATTCGTGAATAACCTTTAAAGTCACCAGTTTGGTATTTCAGATTGATTCAAATACACTCCATTCTTATGGCCTCACCAAACGGTAAGGGAAGAGGTCACCTGGTGTAAAACAGTCCGAGGTTTTAGTGACGTCTGACACTGACATCGGTCCTTTAATTTTCTGCGAACGAGGAACCTTCCTTTCCTCGTTTGGATCTGTCGCATAAGTTTTCGTCTCTGCAGTGAAACGGTTGTTTCCAGACATATCAGTTTCGATACCAAAAAAGGTCATCAGCACATGTCTACACTCTCAAACTGGTATTTCTCCCGACTCGTGGCTTCTTGACTACGAAAGTTTAACACCACGACCCCTTCTGAAAACTCTCAGGGAACCTGTCGTCCCTCTAGTTTCGTCAGTTAGGATTTCTTTTAGTTGGCACTTGTAAGTAACCTTCCTGACTACGACTCCGAGGTTATGAAACCGGTGGATTACGGTTTCTCGACTGAGTAACCTTTTCTGGGACTACGACCTTTTCTAACTCCCGTCTTCCTCTTCCCCCGCTGTCTCCTACTCTACTAACCTACCGTAGTGACTGAGTTGCCTGTACTCAAGTTCGTTTGAGGTCCTCTATCACTTCCTGCCCCTTCGGACCGTACGACGTCAGGTACCCTGACGCTTCTCAACTTGTGCTGAATCGCTGAGTTGAGTTGTTGTAAATGCACGTCAAAGGGTACGGAGTCTTTCTGGTCACTAGTTCTTTAGTGCAGGCGGTATCAAAAGGAACAAAAGTATTACGTTAAAATTCATAACCACAAGTCTAAAGATATGTTTAAGTTGGAGTACAATCCGGAAGAAAATGAAGGAGATTCACAAGACAGAGAAATCTGGACTAAGATGGAAGTGGAGTACTTTCAAAAATTAAAATAAAGAGTAGAATGGGGACGATGGTACCTTGACTAAAAACAACCGTATCAAGTTCGTTGGTTTGGGGACCCCGTCAGTACAGGCCCCACATACTTTTGTCTGACGAAAGTGTCCATCTTCGTAGAACTTTTCCACTACAGACGTCACCAGGACCTCCCTCCGTGAGTGAGGAGGACCCCGTTCACCCATGTACTTCTTAAGTGATCCCAACGGGACTCGAAGATAACACATAAAACCATCAGGGGAAGTAGCAAACGGGACAAAAAAAAGAATCGATCGACGAACGTATGTTATATTCCTTTAAGTTAGCATTCCGAAAGTTCTAAAACTATTTATAGAGGGTCCTTACCTGGAGTCTGGTGACCAAGGGTTTCTACGTAATTTTTTAGTAGGATCCCATCGATTAGAGGACAGAACAGACTGGAGCCGTCTTACCTTTGGTTACTGTTCCCTACCCTTTCCGTAGGGTGAGACAAAGGGTTAAGGGACTCTGTAAGTCAGAGAGAGAGAAGAGACAATGTGTTGAAATATCCAAGAAACCCCTACACACTACAATCTTACTTAACATGGACTCAGTGGGATCCTAACCGGAAGGGACCACCGAGTCGAATTTCCTAGACGGACGTAAGGTCCTCTGTTTCAAAGTTAGGGACCCAGTCCTTCTAGAGGATCTCTTTCTTTACCGTCGGGTGAGGTCCTAAGAACGGACCCTTTAGAGTACCTGTCTCTTCGGACCGTCCGATACTAAGTACCCTAACGTTTCTCAACCTGTACTGAATGGTTGATTTGTCGTTGTTGTTAGTATTCCGGTGACCGATCCAGAGTTTAAAAGGGTCTTTTTAATTTTTAAAGAGGTTCCCCTTTATGTCTAACACAGACTCGTAAACCTATATGAAGAAGGTTTATGTATCGTACACCGAAAGAAAGTATTATAAAAAACGTACTATAAAATAAATTTGAAAACATGCAAATGATTCTCTCTCCCCTTTACTTCCCTTTTCTCTCATTATCAATAGTGACTACTCTGAATGGGGGTAAAAATAGGAACCAAACATTATACTGACTACTAGAGTTTAATTCTCGGACGATTCTCCTCCAGTATCAAGACCAATGTAAAATATTTCGTAATTCGTAGTGCGTACGAGTTTTACTTGGAACAATGACGAAGTGCGGGTCCCGAGAAGATAAATAAATAAGACAAAAGGTATTTACTATGTTTACGACAAGTTTTTAAAGGTGGATGGAGATTTTTTTAAAATTACCACTATATATAAAACGTAGAGACAAGAAGTAAGTAAGTCAGTTACCCGTATAAATAATGAGTATTATTATCGTTTGTGACTCACTCTTGTATTTTATACTCTTATATGTTATTTCAGAATCTGGTCACGGTCGAAGACGAGGAAGAAATAATCGTCGATCGAGTCGAGAGGGATAAAGTTGTTCTTGATTGAACTACGGACCGAGTCTTCCAGTATTAATGGAGGACTATCGACTTGACAGAATACCTTGAGGGAACTCTTTCCGATACTTACTTAGATGGAGGACGATAAAGTCCATATCTATTTTACCTGTAAGGTTGGAACGTCCTGGGTTTAAAGATCTGGACTCTAAATCAGATATCTGTATTTCGTCCCTTGAAGGGACCACTGAGTCTACCATTTCTTAGGTGAACGTTATGTCCTTTAGGCCCAAACTAGGGAACCAGTCCTTATAAGGGACCTCTTCCCTTTCCGATGAGTAAGGTGATAAGAACGCACCTTTTAAGGTACCTGTCTCCTTGAACCGTCTGATGTCTGGTACCCTAACGTCTCTCAGCCTGTGCTGTTTCGCTGATTGTGAAAGTGAAAAGTGGTTTTCGGCCTTTTTTTGGAGGTAATCATATCAATATGAGTGTAAGTCTTTTGATTCTAGTACCGTAGACCAGGGTAGTGAAATACCGTTTATCTATCCCTTTGTCACCTTTGTCACCGACTGAAATAAAAAGACCCGAGGTTTTAGTAACGTCTACCACTAACGTCGGTACTTTAATTTTCTGCGAATGAGGAACCTTCCTTTCAATACTGGTTGGATCTGTCGTATAATTTTTCGTCTCTGTAATGAAACGGTTGTTTCCAGGCAGATCAGCTCCGATACCAAGAATCCCACCAATACACACCCACACTCTCAACCCGATATTTCTTTCGACTCACGACTTCTTAACTACGAAAACTTGACACCACAACCTCTTCTGAGAACTCTCAGGGAACCTGACGTTCCTCTAGGTTGGTCGGGTAGGATTTCCTCTAGTCAAGACCCACAAGTAACCTTCCTGACTACAACTTCGACTTTGAGGTTATGAAACCGGTGGACTACTCTTCTCGACTGAGTAAACTTTTCTGGGACTACGACCCTCCCTAACTCCCGTCCTCCTCTTCCCCTGCTGTCTTTTACTCTACCAAACTACCGTAGTGGTTGAGATACCTGTACCCAAACCCATCTGAGACCCTCAACCACTACCTGTCCCTCCGGACCACACGACGTCAAGTACCCCAGAGTTTCTCAGTCTGTACTGACTTGCTGACTTGACTTGACTTGACTTCACTTGAGAGAAGGTAGAAGTAAATGTTTCACCGGTTATTAGCAGGTTAGAGTAAAGAAAGAAGACTTTAGAAGCATTTTAGTTGTACTTTGTCAGTTGTATAGACTATCAGATGGAAGAAGATTGGTGAAGAGATTTCAATTCACGAGAAAGAAAGTTCAGTCACGTAAATTGTCAAAATGGTTTTTGTAAGAATTTCATAAAGTCTTTTCAGTATTCGGAAGGTCGGAATTATTCAAAGAACCAGTAGAACGAAGACTGTGATTCCGGTATATAAACTCCAAAAGTAATGTCGATGTTATATCAAAGTCTATGATTAAAAGTATGACCCATTTTAGGTCCACTTCTAAATATCGTTTCTATGGTTCTATATCACAAAATTTAATTATGTTGAATAAAAAGGAGACACATAAAAGGGTCTTGATTCATTAAATTACGACGAACTAATCGGGACTATAGGTCTAACAAGGTGATCAACGGAGAAAGGTATTCCTTTTCTTCCAGATCTATTTCGTGGAATTTTTTTTTTTTGGTCTTTCCCTGGGTCTTCCATGTATATCGTGAAGGTGAGTGTGGAGTAACCAGGCTTAAATCAGTGTACCGGTGTGAATTGACGTTACTTTCGAAACATTACATCAGTGATCTCCCGTAGGTATACTGGTCTACTTTTACTCCCCCGAATAATAATTATTCCTTTTGTTCTCCCAACCTTTGGACACTTGTTAATTACCAAAGACTTGTCCGTATTTGTCTTTTGTTCTGTAACAAAAATCATCTAGTCCTAGACGTATAGTCGAGGTCCTCCGTCAAAAGGAGACTGTTAAACCTACTTTAAAGTCTAGTTAGGATACCAAAAAGACCAGTGAGAGTTTAAGATTTTTCAGATGACCACTGAAATCCTTTTGTTTGTTTGTTTGTCAGTAAGTCAGTACAGACTGAGAAACGTTGGGGTACCTAACATCGGATGGTCCAAGGAGACAGGTGTCCTAGAGGTCCGTTATTATGACCTCACCTATCGATAAGAGAAGAGGTCGTCTAGAAAGGCTACGTCCCTAACTTGGACCCAGAGAACGAAACGTCTAAGAAATGGTAGACTCGGTGGTTCCTTCTGGTGACCAGTGAAATCAGGGGGTTTTATAAAACAGTCAAGTGATTAAGTATATACGTCGTATTATTAATTTTGAGTCTGAGGTACTTTTCAATTCCGAAGAGAAGGACACTCGAGTCCAGACGACTTCCACTCTTTGTATGTGACTTCTTTCTCACGTACTCAAGTCAAGTCAAGTCAAGTCAGCGAGTCAGCACAGGCTGAGAAACGCTGACGTACTTAGCGTCGTACGGTCCGGAGGGACAGGTAGTGGTAGAGGGCCTCAAGTGAGTTTGAGTGCAGGTAACTCAGTCACTACGGTAGGTCGGTAGAGTAGGAGACAGCAGGGGAAGAGGAGGACGGGGGTTAGGGAGAGTCGTAGTCTCAGAAAAGGTTACTCAGTTGAGAAACGTACTTCACCGGTTTCATGACCTCAAAGTCGAAATCGTAGTCAGGAAGGTCTCTTGTGGGTCCGGACTAGAGGAAATCTTACCTGACCAACCTAGAGGAACGTCAGGTTTTCGTGTATCAACAGAAGATAAGGAGAAGGAGTATCAGGATTGGTAGAATTGGGTCGAGTTTTTGTCGGCAGTACATAAGGGGGTACTCACTTCAGTGAGTGGGCAACTGAGTGAAGAGACGGAGTTAAGGTGTTCTCAAGTGTCTGAAAATAAAGTAAACAAACACCCCTCTGGTCCAGGGTTTAAGACAAAGTTAGGGTCACAGACCTGCTACAAAAGTCGTTCAAACATTTAACAAGGGTCTACCGACTTAGGGTACGGTCCTTATCCTTCTTACAATTACTAATCTTCTATTCCACATCCCTGAAAGGACCACCAGGTCACCGATTCCGAGGTACGAGGGTTACGTCCCCTGGACCCAAGATAGGAATCAGTCCCTTGATTCTAGAGTATACGATGTTGATTCTGGACCGTGTCGGTTTATTTAAGTAATTTATTTATCATTCTTAAAATTTTTTACATTTACACGTTAATCTGCACTAAGTAACCTTCTACTTTTCTTTTTGAAAACTTCATTACATTAACACATTGACCAAGAAAAGAACACGAAAACATCATAGACAATAACAAGTCAGTGATTCAGTACAGACTGAGACGTGTGGTTCCTGACGTCACCCGGTCTGGAGGGACAGGAAGTGATAGTGGGTCTCGACCATCATAGATTTTACTCGTTAATACCCTAAACTAGATCAAAAAAGATCAAACAAGTAAAATATTATGTTTTCTGGTAATAACAAAATCAACTTTGTAAGTAAATATGTATATACATATATAGTGAAATATCTATAGAGAGGAATGGATCATTTAAAACGTCCCTGATAAATTTCCTTTAATTCCAATTTAAAAGTTCGTCTAAGACAATATATCTACCTCCTTTAATTAGTCTGTGTAAAACGAGATATCTGAAAGGTAGTAATACTATCACTCCTTTCTACCACTGCGAAATGATGACAACGTGACAATAAACCCTTTAATGGACAAACTAATAAAGAGTTTTATCTCATGATTTTATCACCTTTCTGCGTCACGAGTAACAGATTCCTTTGTTCGAGTACCGCTCTCTCTTCGTGGAGTACAAGTAATAGTCTTTGGTTGTAGAAACACATAAAAAATTAATTAATTAAATAAAAAATTAAATAAATAAAAAGTGACCTCCTATTAACGCAATTTTATGACACAACCAAAGACGGTATGTAATTGTACTTAGTCGGTGTATAGTATGTATACAAGGGAGACAGAACTTGGAAGGAGAGTGGAGAGTGGGGTAGGGTTGGGAGATTCATCAGTGTCTCGTGGTTCGTCTCGAGGGACATAATATGTCGTTGAAAGGTAATCGAGAGATAAAATGTATACTATTACATATATAAGATCACGATGAGAGAGTTAGGTAGGGTGGGAAAGGACGGGGACGACACAGGTATTCAGAAAAGATATATAGACTGAGAGACAAGGACGGGACTTTTATCCAGGTAGTCATGGTAAAAGTTCTAAGGTATACATACGTAATCGTATGCTGTAAACAAAAAGAGAAAGACTGAATGAAGTGAGACATATTGTCTGAGATCCAATTAGATGGAGTCATCTTGACTGAGTTTAAGTAAGGAGAAATACCTACTCATTATAAGGTAACATATACGTATGGTGTAGAAGAAATAGGTAAGTAAACAGTCACCTGTAGATCCAACGAAGGTACACGACCGATAACATTTATCACGACGTTACTTGTGACCCTATGTACACAGAAAAAGTCAATAATAAAAGAGTCCCACATACGGGTCGTCAGTCTAACGACCCAATATACCACCAAAAGTAAGATCAAAAAATTGTAGAAAGACATAAAATAAGAAACTTTTATACCTCTTTTTCGAAGAGAGACGGGGATTTTTTTAATGAAAAGGATTTTCAATAACTTTTACCCTTCTAGTAGTTTACCATAGTTTTTCTCCTTTGTTTTAATCATCGACTACGGTACAATCGGTAGTTTAGAAGGAAGAATGAAAAAGACGGTCCTATAGAAGTTTCTGACAACTGGTTTTTACTTTTCTTTCACCATTTCTTAGTTACTATACTTGGTCAACTTAACACATCTCTTCCAGTGAAATTCTCTACACCCTTTAAATATATGATAAAAGGATAGTATCGATGAAATTAACTGAACAAATAAGATATTCTTTACGGATAAATTTAAATGATAACACAACCTCTTCTGAGAACTCTCAGGGAACCTGACGTTCCACTAGGTTGGTTGGGTAAGACTTCCTCTAGTTGGGACCCTAAAGAAACCTTCCTTACTACGATTTCGACTTTGAGGTCATGAAACCGGTGAAGTACGTTTCTCAACTGAGTAACCTTTTCTGAGACTACGACCCTCCCTAACCCCCGTCCTCCTCTTCCCCTGCTGTCTCCTACTCTACCGACCTACCGTAGTGACTGAGCTACCTGCACTCAGACTCACTTGAGACCCTCAACCATTATCTGTCCCTCCGGACCGCACGACGCTAAGTACCCCAACGTTTCTCAGTCTGTGCTGACTCGCTGACTTGACTTGATTTGACTAGGGGAGTTATATCGGTCACTATTATTATCGATTATGTACAATGAATGACACGTACAGTCAAAAGTAAGATTCATATTATGTAAAAATACATAAATATGTATGTATTTAGAATATAGTCAAAGAATTAGTAGGACACCCTCCCCTATTTACAACAATAATAGGTTTAAAAGGACTACTCGTTTGTTCGTATCTTTCCATTAAACGGGTTTAAGGATATCGTTCATTGAGATCTCCATCCTATTTTTGGGTTCAAGTCTCAGATACAAGAATGGGTGGTAGGTCACGTGGGAGAGATCATTATCGTTATCAATAACACCATTATTACATTATATACACATAAGTCAGTATAGATTGAGAAACACTGGGAGGTCCGAGGAGACAGGTACCCTAACAGGTCCGTTCTTACGACCTCACCCAACGGTAAAGGACGTGGTCCCCTAGAAGGGTTGAGTCCTTAACTCGGGTCCAGAGGACGTAATGTCCGTCTAAGAAATGACAGACTCGATGATCTACATAATAATAAGGGTTGTCAAGGGAGAGTGAAGGATATTCTCTACTTTTATATAAATAAGTAGCGGTACTCTGAACGTTACCGAAACTCCCTCTTCACATGAAGTGAAGAAGTAATTACCGTTCGAAACAGTATATTGAATGAAACCGTCAAACAAACAAGGGTGTTCTCGTATATCTTCGTATTACATGAATGAGATTAAGAGAAAGAGGGAGGGGGAGACGGTGCTTATTTTGTCCAGAGTGTATGTACGACGAGGTAGACTGGACATCGATAACTGTTCCTTGTACCCGTTCTTATTTAAAAACAACAGGATTAGGTGATTTTGCACCACCAATAAACAATAACGTCGTGTCGACTAATTATGTCAATGGAGAGGCCACACGATTATCCTCAACTTTACTTAAGAGTCTAGAATATTCATATTATACAGTAGGAAGTCTTAAGTGTTCCCATCAATCATACATAAACTTATTTGGTCCCCCAAAGTTTCGAAAATAGTCCTTTCATAGTAATGAGAGTAGAATATTTCCTCTTTTGTCAAAAGTATAATTCACTAAACCGATTGTAGTGTCTTAATCATAACCCTTTGATAGGGGTGGGAAAAAACCAGACACTATAGTTCCGTGTCCGGAAAGAATACTATCATATCACGGAGAAGAAGGTCCTCTATTTTCTAGGGTCTTCTGGGCGTAATGGAAGTCTCTCAAATACTGTGACTTCCAACTTCTGAAACTGAGAGGTTTGAAGTCGGTCGGACGGGATTTTAATGACCCGCACAGTGTGTTATACAAGGAAATGACTGGATTTTTCATGTTGACATTCAATATAGAGTAGTAAATCTTTCTTGATGGTGGAGGTTGACATCGACCAATATGAAATATTTGTATATACGATGGCACTCCTTTGATGTCATATAGAATTAGTCATACTTAGTAGAAGTACATACCTGAACCAAATGAGTCCATGTGCGATTAATGGAGACACTTGATACTTTCTGTTTGGTAATGTGAAACTTCTAATCTTTTAGGTCAACTTGAACCACCAAAGTTTCAAGATCTCCACTTTACATCGAACTAGTTACATCTTTAGTCTTGTGTAGTTAGGAACAATTGATAGTTACAGGACTCACCTGTTAAAGGTACTGTTGTACCTTTTTACATACTGACTTGTTGTACGAAGTTAATCTATATCTGGTAAGTTTAATTTTATTAAAGGACACATGAATCAGTGAGTCAACACAGGTTGAGAAACACTGGGGTACTTGAGATCGGGTGGTCCGAGGAGATAGGTTTCCCTAAGAGGTCCGTTCTTATGACCTCATCCAACGGTACGGGATGAGGTCCCCTAGAAAGGTTGGGTTCTTAACTTGGGTCCAGAAGGCGTAATGTCTCCATAAGAAATGGTAGACTCCGTTTTATTAAGGGATCTGTTAAATTTTCGGTATATCTTTTCTATTCGACCAAGAAGTTAAAAAAAACGTTTGAAAGGTAATGGTTGAGAGAAGAGAAGGTAGACGAAAAATTGTGTTCGATTCAACCTGAGTGGTCCTAATGTACAAAAATTATAAAAATTTAAATCGGATGGTGAAATCTATCTCTTTAGGAACTCTCAGGGAACCTGACGTTCCTCTAAGTTGGACAGGTAAGACTTCCTCTAGTCGGGACCCTAAAGAAACCTTCCTTACTACGATTTCGACTTTGAGGTCATGAAACCGGTCGAGTACCCTTCTCAACTGAGTAACCTTTTCTGAGACTACGACCCTCCCTAACTCCCGTCCTCCTCTTCCCCTGCTGGCTCCTACTCTACCGACCTACCGGAGTGCCTGAGTTACCTGCACTCAGACTCACTTGAGGCCCTCTACCACTACCTGTCCGTCCGGACCGCACGACGCTAAGTACCCCAGTGTTTCTCAGCCTGTGCTGATTCGTTGACTTGACTTGACTTGACTTTTTACAAAAGTGAAATGTGAAGATTTTCAACTAAGGAGTTAGGACTCCCTATAAACAAACTCAGTGTTGTGACAGAATCAGGAAATATTTTACGTGTAGGAATGAAAAAAGAACACCCTTACTGTTTTATATCGACAAATAATAAAAAGTTTCAAATTTTCTTCGTCAACTTGTCGGTCTTTGTAAGTTCCCTACTCCTATCTAATGACTTTTAACGGGGTTTCGAGGGAAACCACTTACTCAGTCTCTGAATGCAATAAGTTCAGACCAAGAACATAAATCTGTGTGCAAATCTTCTACCCTTCGATCGTCATTTCACAAAAACCTTGAATCACAGTAATGGAAGTACCGTCGTTACCCGAAAATAACAGTAGTAAAACATGAACTCACAATTGTGGGAGAGGAGACCATTTTAATAAAAAATTAAAAATTTTACAAATAACCCTCATATCAACTAAGTTTTACAACGTAATCAAAGGGCACACTTAATCAATATGTATATAAGTGGGAAAAGCTAAGAAAAGAGTATATCCGGTAATCTCTCATAACTCAAGGAACACGATATGGTCATCCAGAAATAATCAATAAAGAAAATATGTGTTATTACGTATATACAGTTAGGGTTAGAGGGTTAAATAGGGAAGGGAGAGAAATGGGACACTATTGGTATTCAAACGAAAGATGTAGACACTGAAACAAAGACAAAACATTCAAACAAACTTAGTAAAACAATCTAAGGTACATATTCGTGATAGTATACCATAAAGAGAAAAGACAGACGGAATGAAATAAATCATATTAGAGATCCAGGTACGTACAACGACGTTTACCATAACAAAGTCAGAAGAAATACCGACTCATTATAAGGTAACATATATTCATGGTGTAGAAGAAATAGGCATAAAATCATTGTTGTGGGAGAGGAGAGAATAAATGGACCATTAAAAAAATATTAACTCGTTCGTAGAGAATACTAGTGTTGTTATACTGTTTTTCATTTGATATTCTTTTTGGACGTTTCTGTATACACCCCAGATTTGTTATACGACCATTTGTTGATCACCCAACACCCTCTTTATCCTCTCCTTTAAATTTTTATGTACTTTTGTTTACTTTTACCTTTGTGTTGCTAGGTTTGAGATATCCTACGTCGTTCTCGTCAAGATTCCCCCTCTAATATCGTTGCGTGTTGTTGGAGCCCTTTGTTCTCCCCCTCTAATATCGTTGCGTGCTGGTGGAGCCCTTTTGTTCTCCCCCTCTAATATCGTTGCGTGCTGGTGGAGCCCTTTGTTCTCCCCCTCTAATATCGTTGCGTGCTGGTGGAGCCCTTTGTTATTGTTGGGGTTTATTCTCAGATTGAGAGGTGGATTTTCTTGATCTCTTTATCCTTCTTGGTTTTGTGTTTCACTTATCTTCCTTTCTTTGTTTTTGTCTCATTTCTCTCTGTTATTTTATTTATCTCTGTTTTTTGTTATTTTTTCTAGTTACTTTTTTTCTTGACTGAGAAGCCTCTCTCTTTGTTTTAGTTATTGTGAAATTAGTCCGAGTATTTTTTTTTTTTTGTCGTTCTCGGGTTTAGTTGTCTTTTTAGTCTTCACTTTCTTTTCAATGTCGGTTGTGGTATATCCTCTATAAACACTTGTTAATATATCGTCATATTTACCTGTTAGATCTTCATAACCTATTTAAGGTCTTTACGTGTTATCTTCTTATTTATCTTTTATCTTTATCTGGTTAATGATGATTAATTTAACTCAACCATTTTTTTTTTTTTTGAGGACTGTTTACTTTCAGGTCTTAGGTTAACGAAGTGTCCATTTAAGATGTTTTGTATAATTTTTCTCAATTATAGATACGAGGAGTTTGATAAGGTCTTTTACCGTCTCCCTCCTTGTGAAGGTTTGAGTAAGATGTTCCGGTCGTAGTGGGACTATAGTTTTGGTTTCTGAGGTGTTTTTTTCACTTTAATGTTCGGTTATAGTGACTACTTATATCTACATTTTTAGGAGTTGTTTTACAATTGTTTGCTCAAGTTGTTAAGAAACTATGAAAGTATTTCACCTCAAATAGGGTTCTACGTTTCTACCAAGTTATCGGTCTTAAATTAGTTACACTACTATCTGTCGAAATTGTATAACTTCTTATTTTTAGTATACTAGTAGAGTTATCTATGTCTTTTTCGAAAACTGCTTTAAGTTGTAAGTACTAATTTTCTTTTTTTGGAGAGTTTTTTGCCACATCTCCCCTTTAACAACAGTAACATATGAGCGATTCAGAATAGACTCATCAAACACTGGGGTACCTGACAGCGGGGGTCCGAGGAGAGAGGCACCATAAAGGATCCCTTCTTATGACCTCACCCAACGGTAGAGGAAGAGGTCCCCTAGAAGGGTTGGGTCTCTAGTTTGGGCGCAAAGGTCGTGACCGTCCGTCAAGGAAGTGACGACTCCGTGGACCCTCCGGGTTTCTCTCTTTTATGTAGTTGTATCATTTCTGGTGTATACTATTTGAGTGTCAATTGTAGTACGAGTTGTATTTTCGACTTTCGTAAAAGAATTCTTGTTCCGTTCCTACAGGTGACAACGGTGTAATACATGACTTTCAGGGTCGGTGTGGTCTTTTCTTTTTCTTTATTTTCCTAAGGTTTGACATCTTCTTCATTTTGGGAGTGTCAAACGTCTCTTATACTATAATATATATCGTTTAGGAATTCTGACAGTTTTTTGACAATCTTGATTATATATTTAAGTCATGTCAACACCAATGTTATAATTATATGTATAGATAACACAAAAATATGTGATTGTTGTTTGATTCTTTATCTTTAATTCTTTTGTTAAGGTAAATTTTAAGTACTTTTCTTACTTTATGTACCCTTATTTAGATCGGTTTCTCCACCTTCTGAACAAGAGACTTTTGACATCCTTACTTTCTTTAACTTCTACTGTGTTTGTCTACCTTTCATAGGGTCCGAGTGCCCAACCTTCTTAATCATAAAGTGTTGATTTTATTTATTAACATTTTATACATACCTCTGTAATTTCTGAGACTTATCGGTTTCGTTAAAGTTCTTTCTTCTTGTTTTGACCTTCATAGTGTGTGGGATTAAAGTTTGATGACGTTCAGATGTCATTAGTTTTGTTATACTATGTTCGTGGTTTTTGTCTATATATCTAGTTACATTCTCTTATCTATCGAGTCTTTATTTGGGTCCCAAGTACAAGTCAATTAGATACTGTTTGCTCCGTTTTTTATATGTTACCTCTTTTCTGGTCAGAGAAGTTAATCACTACGACTCTGATGACCTACTGATGTACATTTTCTTAGTCTGACCTGATAAAAGAGTGTGGTATGTGTTTTTATTTGAGTTTTACCTAATTTCTGAACTTACATTCTGGACTTTGATATTCTGAGGATCTTCTTTCGTATCTCTCATGAGGGAAACTGTATCTAGAATTAATATATAAACCTGGACAGAGGAGTCCGTTCCCTTTGTTTTCGTTTTTATTTATTTACCCTGATGTAATGTCATTTTTCGAAAACGTGTCACTTCCTTTGATAGTTGTTTACTTTCTAGTTGGATGACTTCCCCTCTTCTATAAACGATTTATGTGTTCTCTTATTATAGGTTTTATAAAAAATTTTTGAGTATGTTGGGTTATAAAAATTTTCGGACTAATTTTTTACTCGTTTCCTGGACTTATCTAGTAAAAGGTTCTTCTGTATTTCTACCGTTTGTCAGAGTACATTTTTACGAGTTGTGACGATTAGTAGTCAAGTCAAGTCAAGTCAAGTCAGTGAGTCAGCACAGGTTGAGAAACGTTGGGGTACTTAACGTCGAGCGGTCCGGAGGGACGGGTAGTGGTTGAGGGCCTCAAGTGAGTCTGAGTGCAGGTAGCTCAGGCACTCCGGTAGGTCGGTAGAGTAGGAGCCAGCAGGGGAAGAGGAGGACGGGGGTTAGGGAGGGTCGTAGTCTCAGAAAAGGTTACTCAGTTGAGAAGGGTACTCCACCGGTTTTATAACCTCAAAGTCGAAATCGTAGTCAGGAACGTTTCTTGTGGGTCCTGACTAGAGGAAGTCTTACCTGACCAACTTAGAGGAACGTCAGGTTCCCTGAGAGTTCTCAGAAGAGGTTGTGGTGTCAAGTTTTCGTAGTTAAGAAGTCGTGAGTCGAAAGAAGTGTCAGGTCGAAAGTGTAGGTATGTACTGGTGTCCTTTTTGGTATCGGAACTGATCTGTCTGGAATCAACCGTTTCATTACAGAGACGAAAACTTATACGATAGATCCAACCAGTATTGAAAGGAAGGTTCCTCATTCACAGAAAATTAAAGTACCGACGTTAGTGGTAGACGTCACTAAAACCTCGGGGGGTTTTATTTCAGACCGTGACAAAGGTGACAAAGGGGTAGATAAAGGGTTCTTCACTACCCTGGTCTACGGTACTAGAATCAAAAGACTTATAACTCGAAGTTCGGTTGAAAAAATGAGAGGAGAAAGTGAAAATAGTTCTCCGAAAAATCCAGGAGAAGTGAAAGAGGGTATTCCCACCACAGTAGACGTATAGACTCCAATAACTATAAAGAGGGCCGTTAGAACTAAGGTCGAACAAGAAGAAGGTCGGGTCGCAAAGAGAACTATATGGGACGTATCTTTAATTTATTCGTCCCACTGTTATATGTCGGAACTGCATGAGGAAAAGGATAAACCTTGGTCAGACAACAAGGTACAGGTGAAGATTAACAACGAAGGATTAGACGTATGTCTAAAGAGTTCTCCGTCCAGTCCACCAGACCATAAGGGTAGAGAAAGTCTTAAAAGATGTCAAAGAACACTAGGTGTGTCAGTTTCCGAAACCGTATCAGTTCTTTCGTCTTTATCTACAAAAAGACCTTGAGAAAACGAAAAAGGTACTAGGTCGCCCACAACCGTTAAACTAGAGACCAAGGAGACGGAACAGATTTTGGTCGAACTTGTAGTCCTTCAAGTGCCAAGTGCATAACGACTTCGGACCGAACCTCTTAAAACTCGTAATGAAATGATCATACACTCTACTCACGTTAACACGTCATCATACTCTTAAAAACCGTAACGGAAAGAAACCCTAACCTTACTTTTGACTGGAAAAGGTCAGGACACCGGTGACGACTCAAAAGGTTTAAACGACCGTATACCTCACGTCGTGAAAGTGTCGTAGTAGAAAGTCCTAAACTTTATCGAGTTGACCATAAGGTAGTGGAGGTGATCGAAACAAGTATCGTTACGAAGGAGTTCGGGTGAACTGAAGTGTAAGGTCCTGCAGACCGAGATCCACTCACTAGTGTGGTAGCACTAATAGAACCAGTACTTCTAGAAAAAACATGTCAAGAAGACACATAAGAACGGTGGAGAAGAATTATAGAAGACGAAGACAATCCAGGTATGGTGAAGACAGGAAATAGCTCGGGTAGAAACGTACTTCACAAGGGAACCATAGAGATTAAAAGAACTTCTCTAGAGATCAGAAAGGGTAAGAGAACAAACGGAGATAAAGAAACGTAACTAGTCTCTTTACGTTTAGTTTTCGCATTATTCTATGGTGGAGTGTGGATAGTCTTACCGATGATAATTTTTCTGTTGTTTATTTTTTACAACCATCCCCTACACTCCTTTTCCTTTGAGAGTAATTGACAACTATTCTAACATTTAATTGTGTCGGTGAAAAACCTTTTGTCAAATCTTTAAGGAGTTTTTTTAAATATATCTCGAATATATACTAGGTCGTTAAGGTGAAGACTCATAAATGGATTTATTTTGTTTTTATGATTAAACTCTTCAATATACGTGGGGACACAAGTATCGTCGTAACAAATATTAGTGGTTCTATACCTTCGTTGGATTCACAGGTAGTTATCTACTTTCCTATTCCCTCTGTGTCATCGGGTGGTCCGAGGAGACAGGTACCTCTAAGACGTTCGTTCTTATGACCTCACTCAAAGGTACGGGTAACGTCAAGGCGGACGTTACGCCTTCTGGACTCAAACTAGGGACCCAACCCTTCTAGGGGACCTCCTCACGTACCGGTGGACGAGGTCATAAGAACGGACCTCTTAGGGGTACCTGTCTCCTAGGACCGACCGATGTCGGTACTCCAACGTTTCTCAGTCTGTGCAGACTCGTGTCTGTCGTGTATATATGTGAGTGTATACATATATGTATATATAAGGTGTGTTACCTTATAATGAGTTGGTAATTTTTTCTTACTTTATAACGGTATACACTGTTGTGTCTACCTAGATCTCCCATAATTCGATTTCACTTTGTTTAGTCTCTTTCTACTATGGTATACTAGAGTGTATGTACACCTTAGATCTTTTGTGTTGTTTTTGTCTCGAGTATCTCTTGTCTCCCCCTCCAAGCCCCGTTTTGTCCACTTCCCCTAATTCTCCATGTCTGGAAGTAAATATTTTATTTATTCAGTGTCGTCATATTATATGTCGTATTCCTAATAACAGTTATTATAATATTATTGAAACATACCCCTATCTACCAATGGTCTGAATGGCACCACTCGTAAATCTCAGCCTGTGCTGACTCGCTGACTTGACTTCATCGTGTGGACTGTAATTGTATTATAATATGTGGTTACCACCGTGATCACCATTTCTTAGACGGACGGTCACGTCCTCTACGTCCTCTGTGGCCAAGTTGGGGACCCAGTCCTTCTAGGGGACCTTCTCCTTTACTGTTGGGTGAGGTCATAAGAACGGATCTCCTAAGGTAGTGACATATCAGGTACCCCGGGGTTTCTCATCCTGTGCTGACTCGTTGAAAGTAAAAGTGTACACTTACATGGTGGAAAGGGTTGTTCCACGAACTCATCCAATACTTCTCGTCCAATACCTCTCTAAAANCTTAGACGGACGGTCACGTCCTCTACGTCCTCTGTGGCCAAGTTGGGGACCCAGTCCTTCTAGGGGACCTTCTCCTTTACTGTTGGGTGAGGTCATAAGAACGGATCTCCTAAGGTAGTGACATATCAGGTACCCCGGGGTTTCTCATCCTGTGCTGACTCGTTGAAAGTAAAAGTGCACACTTACATGGTGGAAAGGGTTGTTCCACGAACTCATCCAATACTTCTCGTCCAATACCTCTCTAAAATATGTCGTAGTCCGTAAAAATTTACTATTTCGTTTTAAATCTGTCCCGAGAACTACAGAACAAAAACGAAACCCCGGACGACACACTCGAAGAACTAGGTGATATCGGTCAGAACCTAACTAAGTTCGGATCCTATGTCCAAAAAGAGTCTTTCAGACTGTAGGTCCTTAGGTCTACGACACCCCTCACCAGACGTATTTATGAAATTCAACTGCTAGAAAGGATTTCGTGTTTACACTCGGTTCATATATTATCCTCGAGTCTGTTTATACATTAACGGAGGACAAAAGTTATCTCAAAAGTTTTGTCAGACCTCGGTATTTATCGAGTCTAAACAAAAAATGGACCAATAGAGAGTCTCTGGTAATACTTTCAACCGACCTTGTCACGTTTACAGTAACCAAGTAGGTACGAACTCAAAGATGAAACCTAATTTCGTTAGAACCTAAAGTCAAGTAATCTTACAGGACTTATTTCTATCTAATTAATTACCTAAATTGTTGACGTCAGTCGTACGGGTATGAAATTTTCTTAACGTGAAAAAACACGGGGGTTATCGAGTAATCCTTTTTGTCCAGTCTACCACCGTTTGATTAAGTTGAGTTAAACAGAGGAAAGTCGAAGTCCAAAAGATTCTAATATTTTCGAGTGTGGATATCTCTAACTTAAAGTATATTTAAATAACTTGATAGTTTGAAGAACATGTGATGTGACATTACTTACGGACTTATGTATTATGGAGATTAAATTTATATATTTCCGACGAAAGTCTTCCGGAAAATTATCAAAGTGTTTTTAATAATTAGGAGGTTCACTAGAAAATTTCAGTTCTCTCTTTTTTAATTGTTTCGTGTACTAACGGAACTTTCTTTACGAAAGAGTAATTGTCATTTGAGTCATTTTACAACATCGACGACACCGTTCATCAAACACCAAGATAGTTTCGATTCGTATTTTAATGGAACACCGGGTCGTTAAAGTAAAGAGTAAGATTTGAGTATTCTTGACCTTTGTCCACAAGTATCTTTTTGAATGTGTGTACAAGCATCGTCGTGATAAGTGTTATCGATTTTTCAACTAGGTCTGCAGGTAGTTGATTACTTACCTAGTCATTTTACACCATATAGGTATTTTACCTTATAGTAGTTGGTGTTTTCTTTCTTTATATGGTATACGACTATGTACTATGGTATACCTACTTGAAACTTTAATAAAACGATTCATTTTCTTTAGTGTGTGTTCTTCAGTGTATAAAGTACTTTATACTTTATAAGTATAGTATACTTTATAGTAAGGACAGTAAAGTAGTTTATAGTGTATAGTATTCTTTATAGGTCTTAACCGTTTAGGTATCTGATGTCTTTCGTAAAATTTCCAACGGTCACAGATCTCCCTTTCCTTTTACCCCCACACTGATAAATTACCCATAACGTAAAGGAAAACTCGACTACTTTTCCAAAACCTTGATCTATCAACACTACCAACATGTCATAACAGGTACACGATTTTTAGTGATCCACGTAAAATCCACGTGAAATTGGTGTTAAAAAATTTTCTTTAATAATAAAGACATTCAAACTAAGAGTACAAAGACCTTCCCATATTGATGTCAGGACGGACTTTAGATTCTCCCTTTGAAATTTATCGGAGTACCAAGGGAAGTCTGGACCACAAAGTCCCTTTATTTACTTCGGGTTAAATTCATTAAAGGAGTCAAGGTACTACACTCGAAAGAGACAATCAGATTTCTGGAGGATTTAAAAATTCGTTTCGGAAGGGACTGGAGGGGTTGAGGGTTAGGTTAAATCTACGGAATATATTGTGGATAATATGTTATGGATATAGTTATGGTAGTATAACGTAGTATGGACAAACGACCGAATAGAGGGAAGGGGTGGTCTGAGACTCAAGGAACTCAGAGTGTCAAAAAAGACACCAGGAACGTGAGATGGACCCGTACACCCTCCCTAAAGTCTTTAATGAGAGAGCACATATTTCACTTTTGACATGCGACAAGGGTTTAATACTTGACAATTACGTGATTCATTATGAAGTATTTCGTCACACAGTCAAAGGTATTTGACTTTAGTCTAGAAACGACCTGTCACAGTATTTACTTCACGGAAATCTGTCCCTATACCAATATAAAAAATGATGGACCACTTATTTACATAATCTTCGTTGTACTCTAAAAACGTCGTACATAACTAGAACGAAGTTAAAAATTGAAAATTAAGACACTTTTACTTAGTTGAGAACCTATTTGACTTATTTGAGTTTGATAAAGGTCCGATAACTACGGGTATTTTACTGAAATTACAGTACCGACTTCACTCATAGTCATTCTTATCAAAACACTACTTAACTCCTTTCACTTTCAATGTTACCCCATTTTAGATACAGTTCCAAAACTGTAGTCACATCTTATTTTTCCCTATTTTACCTCCGTCCTTCTTCCTTCTAATGAATTTTATTAATTCTATTGATAAAAAATTATACGTCCATCGTACCGAAAATAAAAAACAACGACAACAAGTGAGTGATTCAGTACAGACCGAGAAACAATGGGGTACCTGACGTCGTGTGTTCCGAAGGGACAGGAAGTGATGGAGTGACTCAAACGAGTTTAAGTACAGGAAACTCATCTATTATGATAGATTGGTAGAGTCAGAGGCGGTGGACGAAGAGGAATACGGAAGTTAGAACTGGTCACAGTCTCAGAAAAGGTTACTCAACCGAGAAACGTAGTTCATCGACTTTATAACCTCAAAGTCGAAGTCGTTGTCACCACCACCAAAGCAATGATTCAGCACAGACCGAGAACGCTGGGGTACCTCACATCGGACGGTCCGAGGAGACAGGTACCCTAAGAGGTCCGTTCTTATAACCTTGTCCAACGACAAAGAAAGAGGTCCAGTCGTTGTCATTAAGGTTACTTATAAGTCCCAACTAAAGGAAATCCTAACTGACCAAACTAGAGGAACGTAAGGTTTCCTGAGAGTTCTTAGAAGAGGTCGTGGTGTTAAACTTTCGTAACCAAGAAACCGTGAGTCAGAAGAAATACCAGGTTAAGAGTGTAGATATGTACTGATGATCTTTTTGGTATTGAAGATGACATACCTAGAAACAGTCGTTTCACCACAGAGACGAAAAATTATACGACACATCTAAACAGTATTCGAAAGGAAGGTTCTTCGTTCGTAGCAAATTAAAACACCAACGTCAGAGGTAGGCGTCACTAGACCCTCGGGTTCTTTTATTTGAGACAGTGACAAAGATGAAAAAGAGGTAGACAACCGGTGATTCACTACCCTGGTCTACGTTACTAGAAGCAAAAAACACAGAACTCATAATTTGGTGGAAAAAGTGAGAGAAGAAAATGAGAGTAGTTCTCCGAGAAAGCAAGAACTGAAAGACGGTGCTCTCACCACAGTGGACGTATAGACTCCGACAACTATAAAGAGGGCCGTTAGAACTAAGGTCGAACATTAAGTAGGTCCGGACGTAAAGTGCACTAGATGAGACGTATCTTCAATTTATTCGTCCCACTGTTATATGTCGGAACTGTATGAGGAAAGGGATAAACCTTGGTCAGGTAACAAGGTACATTCCAAGATTGACAACGAAGAACTGAGTGCATGTCCAAAGAGTCCTCTATCCATTCCACCAGACCATAAGGGTAAAGAAATTCTTAAAAGGAGTCAAACAATACTAGGTATGTCAGTTTCCGAAATTGAACAGTCACTTTGTTTTTATCTATAAAAAGACCTTAAGGGAACTAAAGAGACACTAGGTTACTTACGACCGTTAAATTGGAGACCAAGGAGACGGAGAAGATATGGATCAAACATCTAGACTTTCAAGAGTCAAGTGTATGACGACTTCGGATCGAACTTCCTAGAACTCGTATTGGAACGATGGTTCACTTTACTCACGAGAATGCCATCAAACTCCGTAACGGGAGGAAACCCTAATCTTACTTTTGACTGAAAATGGTCAGGACACCTTTAACCGGATTTGTTTATATACATGTGTATGTCGACTGAGGAACATGTCGTCTTTGATTGTGTTGTAACGTTTCGTTAATATGAGGTTAAAAAATTTTATAACCAAGAACGAAAATTAATATCGAGATATTCGAATTACAAGGTACGATTTCCGTTTTCAGTAGTAAGACCTTTCGGAAGTAACTTGGGTTAACAAAAGGTCAACTACTTAATTATGTTACTCGATTGAATGACTCAAGGATCCGTATATATATAATATTTATTAAACAGGAACTACTAAGTGATCTTTATCTAATGTTACAATCAACAACCTTTCGAATTCGAGTTATAAATTGGATAACGAATTTTTATGAGTTTTTAATTATAAAGTTCATGACCAGAATGAACTACAGTTAATGGACCACAGTTAATAAGTGGGCCAAAATAAAGAGAAACAGGGTGAAAGAGTAAACATAGAAATAAAGACGGAAATGTAGTGTATATAGAAACAAGTCAAGTCAACAGTGAGTCAGCACAGGTTGAGAAACGCTGGGGTACTTATCGTCGTGCGGTCCGGAGGAACAAGTAGTGATAGAGGGTCTCAAGTGAGTTTGAGTGTAGGTACCTCAGGCACTACGGTAGGTCGGTAGAGTAGGAGACAGTAGGGGAAGAGGAGGACGGGGGTTAGGGAGGGTCGTAGTCTCAAAAAAGGTTACTCAGTTGAGAAGAGTACCCCACCGGTTCCATGACCTCGAAGTCGAAGTCGTAGTAAGGAAGGTTTCTTTAGGGTCCCGACTAGAGGAAGGTTTACCTGACCAACCTAGAGGAACGTAAGGTTCCCTGAGAGTTCTCAGAAGAGGTTGTGGTGTCAAGTTTTCGTAGTTAAGAAACCGAGAGTCGGAAGAAGTGTCAGGTTGAGAGTGTAGGTATGTACTGGTGTCCTTTTTGGTATCGGAACTGATCTGCCTGGAAACAACCGTTTCATTACAGAGACGAAAAGTTATACGATAGATCCAACCAGTATTGAAAGGAAGGTTCCTCATTCGTAGAAAATTAAAGTACCGACGTTAGTGGTAGACGTCACTAAAACCTCGGGGGGTTTTATTTCAGACTGTGACNACTACCCTGGTCTACGGTACTAGAAGCAAAAGACTTACAACTCGAAATCCGGTTGAAAAAACGAGAGGAGAAAGTGAAAGTAGTTCTCCGAAACTATCTTATAATATGTATTTATCTTCTCTAAGTTGATATAGAACTTACTTACTCACTTATTTATTTACCGATATGAATCGAAAAGAAAGAAGAAAGGTAGGAAGGAAGTAAAACACAAAGGAAATAAAATAAAAGAAAGGATTCCTATAACTCCTTGAGAAGTCAAGTCAAGTCAGTGAGTCAGCACAGGCTGAGAAACACTGGGGTACTTAGCGTCGTGTGGGCCGGAGGGACGGGTAGTGTTTGAGGGCCTCAAGTGGGTCTGAGTGCAGGTAACTCAGTCACTACGGTAGGTCGGTAGAGTAGGAGACAGCAGGGGAAGAGGAGGACGGGGGTTAGGGAGGGTCGTAGTCCCAGAAAAGGTCACTCAATTGAGAAGTGTACTTCACCGGTTTCGTGACCTCAAAGTCGAAGTCGTAGTAGGGGAGGTTTCTTTAGGTCCTTTAGAATTCCCATAAATAATAAATTCTATGTTCTCGGTATTTTTCACCCTCGTATTTAGTTTAGAGTTTCATATCTTCGTAATTATAGGAGGTGTAAGAAATTCTGTTTTTTAGTTTTCTCTGTAAAAGGATTGTAACTTGAGGGTAATTTCTACACTTTAGACGTAAAGGGAGTCAGGGAACGAAGTTAAAGACATTTTAAGAAGATCTAAGATTGATAAAGTCGAAGAATCGATTCATCTGTCTTTAAAACTCGTGTGTATATAATAGGGTTTTATGAATCGGTTAATAGAATTACTTGAATCTCTCGACAAAATTCTTATCGACGACGACGACGACGATTCAGTGAAGTCAGCACACATTGGGGCATCTGCCGTCGGGTGGTCCGAGGGGGCAGGGACCCTAAGAGGTCCGTTCTTGTGACCTCACCCAGCGGTAAAGGAAGAGGTTACGTACTTTCACTTTTCACTTTCACTTCAGCGAGTCAGCACAGACTGAGAATCGCTGGGGTACCTGACGTCGGGTGGTCCGAGGAGGTAGGTACCCTAAAAGGTCCGTTCTCATGACCTCACCCTACGGTAACGGAAGAGGTTTCTTATCGACTCTATACTGATTTAGGTTTGTAAGTCATAAGGCATGATAACGCAACACACACTTTTGGACGGATATCTGAAGATGTTTTTCCATATAAGGGGGAGGGTGGGGTAAAATTATAACCCTTCTCATTTGCCTAATTTTTATTCTTTCGATCTTAAGAAGAGACAACGTTATTCTTTCGTATTACAGGTTTTTGTTTTTTTCTTTCTCCGTAATAAAACTTTCATTTTCTTAACTGTCACCAAAGGAGACCCTACCATAGTCCCGTCCCCATGGTAAAGTCCATATCCCGTGACTTTCAAAAACTCATTCCGAAAATCTGAAATGACAAAAATATATAATACACGTACATAATAATTTTAACTTAAAATTTTATAAGAAATTACCGATGGGAACGAAAATTCCTATTTCAGACTTTAGGTTTCCCTTCGAACGTTGCAAACAGTAGTATTTCGGTGGAGAGGAATACTGAGTTCGGTATGAGGAGTGTAGAATGGGAAAGGAAGATTCGAGGTCAATATGACTCGGAGAAGTGGAGGAGGATCATCTACTACTGAAACGAGTGGGGAACCGAAAGGTACTCGTCAACGAAAACGGTTTCTGACAGCCAAGGAGGAGAAGAGAGGGGTCAGCGGAGAAGACCGTCGGAAGGGGGAGGGCAGAGTGGATCCAATTCACACAAAGGGCAAATGAGGGAGTCGTGAGATTTACGAGGGGTTAATGTTGTGACTAGTATAATGTGATATCATAGAATTACTTAATAGACGGGGGAGTGGGTTCCATATCTGGGTACTCTCGATCTTACGGAGAAAGTACAAGAAAGAGGATACGAATCGTGGTCGTTCTACAAGTAAAGTCACAACTACAAGTTGTGTACGGATCTTATCACGGACCGTGGGTTATCCGTATCGTTATTTCAATTTACTTTTTTCATTCCCTTTCACCTTCCTCCCTCACTTTTTTTTTTATTATAAACCTGATAATCTAAGTACGGACAGATAGTTTGAATTTCAAGCTATATTTCACACTTCTTAAATTTAAAACATAAAAGGAAAAAAAGAAAAGAGAAGAAATTAACAAGTGATGTCTATGAGATTTCCAGTCACAAAAGTATAGTGGTGGACTTTATTAGGTGCGGTTTCTTAACCACAGTTGTACCAAAGGTTCCCACTAAGGTTTTCGTAGTCAATCTCTGTTATACGAATTGGGGTTCTTAGAATTTCTAGTAAAACTCAAGTTGGAGACTGAAATATTTACTCCTTTAACTTCGGGACTCTGTAGTGGTCAAGTGGTCTATAGTGTGTCGTCCAAGTTGAGTCTCGACTGAGGGTATCGACCTAAAAGACTGAAGGTCTTACCATGAAGGAGGACCTCCATTATAACCGGTAAATCTCTCTCACTGTAGAACCCTTCGTCCTACTCCTACTACAAGGGTTTCAGTTTGTTCGAAAGAACGACGGGGAGTTTAAAGTTGTCGGAGTCCGTTGTATGGGGGTCTTCCAATAACACCCAAATTACTTGTAAACCGATACTGTTGTTCACCATTTAATATGTGGTATTTCTTGAGCCATTCGACATCCCAAGTCTCATCTGTTATTTGGTAGTTCAGTAACCAACACGAGAGTCATTGGACTGTTAGAGTGGAACTTTAGAACTCCGTAAAGAAACGTACTGTTAAGGATTTTTAGGAAATCTTCAAATCTCTCTGCTCGTAGGAATTATGGTTAAGTCTTCGTCAAAAACATATCTGAACTAAAACCGACCAAAAATAAGAAACCTGTCAAACGATTTGAAGGGACTTTATTTTAAAATTTCGACTACTTGTCAAATCACATAAAACGACGGTCAAGTGAGAAGTTTGTGAAATCTTTTAATAAAGTAAGGTTAAATAAAGTTACCGACTTTTTATTTTACCGAAGAGGCTGTCTTAGTCTATCCACCATCCAAGGTATCCGTAAACCCATAGGAAGTACCTCACACAATTTTCTATTTGACTCTGTATAATTTTGTAAAATTCTCAAATAAACTCTTTTTTAGTTAAACTTCGTCTGTCGTAGGCTAGAACGTCTATCCTCGAACTGTTTTACTTTCTGAAAATATCGGTTATCCCTCGTCTTTGTTCCTTCAAGATAATCCGGTTTGTTGTTGTTGTTTTTCACCAACCAATAACGTCCCAGTGAAAGAAAATCCCCTACCGTCCCAAGATACTCTGTTTAATGGACTGATCACGACTAGTGTACTAATGACCAACTGACCAAATTTGAAGGTAAAGAGTCTCCAGGATTTGACATTAACTCAATTCAGAGTCAAACTACCGTACCCCGAATCGTATTCACTGAGGTAAAACCTGGACAACAGAAAGAGAATTGTTCTCACTCGTACACCTTTATAAAAGTAATCTTGGAAATGACGCCTTAAGGTCTCAGAGGTGTCGTAATCCCTCTCTCCGAGAGAGTCTGTGTAAAATGAGACTATACGAAACTAACCAGAGGATAACGTACTCCACCCAGGAGTAATGTCCGAAAATTCGTTGATTTACTACGAAGACCTTAGGAAACGTACATCGAAGACTATACATTCCAACGTCAGTCCATTATGTAGTAGGACTCGGAAGTAGGGTCTTCCGACAACCCTAAGTTCACACAGTCAATCACTAGAAAGTAACACAAGTACCTTGATTTATGAATTTATTTTCACTACTTATTAAGTCAAAATAACTAGTCTCTAAGATAATCTCTAATTCTGATCGGTGTCCATCCGTCAGAGTCCCGACCGAGTCCTGGAGTGACCACCGTAGTCTTTGTAACGAAGAGAAGTAGAACGACAGAAGGGTAGGAGTTTCTCAGGTCCATGGAGGGTGGAACCAGTGTCCCAGCGACGACGTCCACGTTCGAAAGGGGGGTGTACACTCACACAAGGAGTCGTTCTTCCTGTATTCCTCTTTCTCTCGAATGAGGATAAGGAGTAAAACGTACTTCTCTTTTACCACGAGTCTTTCACTTTCAGCGAGTCAGCACAGACTGAGAAACACTGGGGTACCTGATATATCAGATACTTTAAGAGGTCCGGTCTTACGACCTCACCCATCGGAAAGGGAAGAGGTCCCCTAGAAGGGTTGGGTCCCTAACTTGGGTCCAGAGGGTTTAACGTCCGCCTAAGAATGGTCGACTCGGCGTTCCCTTCGGGACGAGAGTCCTTTTGGGGACGTTTAAAGGAAATACAGAATAACATGTTTCGACCTAAAGTATCGGTAGAATTCGAGAGGGGTCTTCTAGACCCCTTTCACTTTGACAGGAACAGTCAGAGAGAACCTTAGCCCATGAAGGTTATCTGTTCTTCCTACTCGTCCCACAAACAATCCGCCCGACACTTTTATTATTTGTATTGAACTCTCGTAAGATTTGTGAAGTGTATGGAATTAGGTACTCTAGCGGTGTTCAGGTAGCCCACCCATCCACACTGATAATAGTGAAATGTCTCTTCTTCGTTTGACTTGAAGTCGTCATTCTTGTGTGACTCCGTAACTTCTTCGGTTCTAAAGGTGGAGACAGTGGCCTGAGGTCTCTGACGTGAGGATCGATGTAATGTGGCGAGAGTCGGACGTCGTAGGGGGAGTCGTCCGTTAGATGGTCGGACGAAGGTTTTAGATTGTGTATTTTCCAGACTCGTTACAAACAGAGGAACACTTCACGTTTACACTGTAAAAGGGGACCGACGTCAGTGTCACGCCACTCTTCTCGTCTCTCCGTAGACTCTCACTGTCCTTAACGCAGGGTAACAGTAGTTCCGACGGTGTCGGTCCCACACTACCCCAGTTCCTGGCCCTCTCATGTTGAGTCGGGTCCCGGTCACTAATTGTCGGTCGTTGGGTGGAGGGGGAGGGGGTGGAGTTGGTGTCCACAGTCCTTCAGACCCACTCAGTCTCCATTCACTACCTCCCAGGTCCATGTTCGTCCGTCGTAACCTTATCTCAGAGGTTCAATCTTTTTACGAAATCTCTGGTGAGGTGAGAAGGAGAGTAAAAGGTCATTTAACTTTCAGTGAGTCAGACACAGGTTGAGAAACGTTGGGGTACCTGACATCGGGTGGTCCGAGGAGACAGGTACCTTAAGAGGTCCGGTCTTGTGACTTCACCCATCGGGAAGAGGTCCCCTAGAAGGGTTGGGTCCCTAGTTTGGGACCAGAGAACGTAACGTTCGTCTAAGAAATGGTAGACTCGGTGGCCCTTCGAGAGGTTACTCATTTTACTCCGGGTTTCTCTCACCTCATCACACAAGTCTAGTGGGTTGAACAAATACATCTTACATTCCGTGTCTTACTCCCGAAAAAAGGTCCACTTTGTCTTTCTTGAATTCTCGTACAGGAGTTCCTTCAGAAGAAACAGACTGGGAACGTCTTTTATACGGGATCGTGGAGTATGTCCGAAGGTAATGTCGACTCGGTGTCCCTTTGGGAACCCTCCTAGAGTTTTTGGTGTGATGTGGATCGGGACCTGGTCTTAGAACTGTCAAGGTGAGTGAATCGGAGGAACTATGAGTAGAGGAGGAGCTATTTTACCTTTGTCGTTATCAAGGTTGAAGTGTCACAACGACCCTACTGGCTCAAAATTTGCGTGTACCGTGACACACGGTCCGTCTAAGTCCCCAACCATTCATCGTCAATGACCACTGAAGTATAGAGAGACCACGGAGGAGAACTCAAACCATTTAGTTAAATGGTTGGTCGTCTTCTCCATTATAGTGTTGTCTCTCGTCCGTCGTCTTGCAATCTCTCAGTATCACTTCTGTACTGCCTCTTGCAATCTCTCAGTGTCACTTCTGTACTGCCTCTTTCTCCGTGTTCCTTCCAGACTCACGTTTTCACGTCATGCTAGTACGTCTTGACTTCTACATTTTCTTTCTTTGTGTCCTTCACTTTCTCGGAAGTGGTGAGTGAGACAGAGGGTTTGGACGAAGTTCCAAGAACTTGAACTCGAGGAGTCCAAAATTTATTCTGTCTATGATAAAACTGAACCTCGAAGTCACCGAGTCGTCATTTCTTGAACGGACGGTTACGTCCTCTACACCCAAACTAGGGACCCAGACCTTCTATGGGACCTCTTCCTTTATCGTAGGGTGAGGTCATAAGAATTGGCGTTTTAGGGTACCTGTCTCCTCGGACCACCCGATGTCAGGTACCTCAACGTTTCTTGTCCGTACTGAACCGGTGATTTGCTGTTGTTGGGTAACACTGATCGAAGCAAACTGTCTAGATTTTTCTAATTTTCGTCAATGAAATCCAATATTTCGACCGTTCACTGTCTCGGTCCCGATTTATAGTTCCGGTTTACTGAGGTTTTAGTACCAGATGTACGTATGGTTAGTAACACTCTAATTTAATCGATTATGAATGATAAGGTAAGGACCTTGTTGTGACCCGTGTCTTCTCCCACCGGGCACAGTAACGACCAAATTAATAGTAATGTAGGGTTCCCAGGGAGGACGCGACCAGGGTCGTGTCTTCCTACCATCGTCACACAAGAAATTCCTTCTCCATCTTTAAACATTCCGAATCGTAAGGAGTCTCGGCTCTGGGTCTTCGTGACTACCACGTACCGGGGGACTCTTCGTCATGGACCGAACCCGACGATCCTCTCCAGGTACGGGTAGTGACTCAATGTCATGAACCAGGTCCACTTTGTTCTCCAACGGTCTACGTCTCCATTCGTCTCACCGTATCCAAGTTGGACTTTGGGTGGGTATAAAGATTAGAAGAGTATTGGGAGCAATTACTGTGTCGGTTTCTACGTCCTCTCCACCGCTGTTACTTACTCTCCTTCGTCGACCGTGGCCTCCCGGGACACGGTCCGAGTCCCGACCCTCCCTGAGGTCGTCACTATTGTCACCACTTGTGTGGTTTGACTGCCAACGGACTACCGGGCCGTGGGACGGTCCCGTCCCTGGTCCCCTCTGCCGTAAGAACGTCAATGTGACCACGTCCGAGTCGGTAGGGTCCAAATGGGTGTAGTCTGAGACGGGTCCGACCACAAGGTCTTCGTGGACAATATTATCGTCTTCGTTAGACCGTTCGTTGGTTTTACACCTAAGTAGGTCCGGTGGGCATTTCCCTAAATTACGGATTGTTGGACACGTTTCGAGGATTCACAGTATTAATTAAACCGTGGAGAAGTGACCATCCAGGATTGGTCCATGGTATCTCACTTTCGGACAAGGGTGATTGTACCAAGGGGGACATTAATTTCGACACTCTTTAGCCGTAAAACCTTTTGGAATTGTGGCATAGAAGGAGTGATTTGAAAAAAGTCAAGAGGAGAAACCGTGAGAGACAGGTGGTGACCCCACTTGCAGAAGGCATGAAACTGAATGAGTCAATGACGAAGGGACAACGTGGTAAATCCAATATTAATAAAAGAGTAAAGGGGGAGGTCGACCGTCATCAAACCAGGGAAGGTGGAGCATAAAGAAATTTTACAGTGTGTCAACGAGAGTGAATAAATTTGTGAGACTTTTCACTCCTTCACATCGGTAACTTTCACGTAAGGGTGTAGGACATCTTTTCTCAGGGACAACAGATACACGTCGCTTGTCTTGGTCTTAAGTCGTTTGTTGTTTGTCGACTCACGTCAACGTTTTTATATAGATATATACTTGTGTTAGACCGAAGACGATGAATTTTTCTACTTCCTACACCATACTCTCGTCTTAAGTGAAGTACTCCCCTTTGTTTCGTTTTTGTAAATTATCGTTATCACAGGGTACATACCTCAAGAGTGACATAGAGAAACACAGTCGATTATAGTGTTCGGTGGAGGGGATTACTCCCGAAGTTTTTTATTCTCTGAAACTTTGTTTCTCAAAGAAAAGAGAACAAAGAGGTAGACAGTAAGGATTTTCTATACCACTAGGGTTCACATAGTGACTTTCTATCCTGGTTTTTGACCACTGGTTCTTGAAATGTTATTTAACACCTGAAAATTAGACTGTTACACTTTTTGTTACGTAGGTAAAAGTCTTCTAGAGAAAAATTCAAAGAAAACTAAGGGTTGTCTCGTGTAAATCACCTTAGTTTAGTAAGTGTACTTACGATTGCAGTCAAAGAGACGTAAGACACTCCTTAACGCGAATATTTCACTTCGTAGAACTCATAGACGATTTGTGTTTTAGAGTTCTTACATATTTACAATTCAACATTTTACATGAAATCTTACTGACGAGGTTATAGACTAATCAGAGAAAACTTCTTGTCTAGTACTCCTTAAGGTGACGGAGAAAGAAGTCTTAAAGACATTGAAACTACTTCTTTGTATATTCTTTAGACAAAATGTTTATGTCAAATTCTTTAGTCGGACATATAAACCTTCCGTCCTCGTGTATACGTCTTATAGAGTTCTTTAGGTCCCTGATCCAGAGTCCTATAACGACTGTCGAGTAACTGTTACAGGACCTTCAACTTTGGATCACCATGGAGTCAACGTCTCTCTCTTCTTTAATTCATGGTTTCTTAAATTTCTTAAGTAATTATCATTGGGTTTTTTTATATTCCTGTTTGAAACACGTCTTTTAGGAGTTTAGGAGTGTGTGTATTTTGGACATAAATTCTCTTTCTGGTGTAGGTAAGACAAGAGGAAACAGAAGGTCTTGATTAAAAATAACAATTAATTTACACGTTTACTGGACAAAATATTTAAGTAAAAATATCTACTAATAATACTTATACCGTTGACAAAAAATTTAATCGAAATAAAAAACGTAGGTCTTCCGTCGTGAAAATTCCGTCTCCATCGATAAGATTAAGTTGTACTCGGGAAATTAAGGACTTTCGAATTATCGGTTTCTTAACACAATCAATCGTCAGAAACCTCATGTTCAGCATTTTCAGGTTGAGTCAACTGAACCGTTTTCCTCTGACATTATCCTCCGATGCTCTCTTAAAAGTACATAGGATTACTATCGGTCCTGACCCCTAAATTTGTCGGCCTGGGGTTTCGGTTCCTTCTCGTCAAGAGAGAGGGGAAAACCCGAGAGTCCCCACGCGAAAGTTAGAAGACGTTTCTCGAGTGTGGAAGAGTGAACCATCGGCGGTCGTCGACGGTTCGGGCAGACAGGGTGTCGAAGGTGGTAGTGGAAGATTCTGAGTAGACGAGAATCAAGATCGAGTTTTCGAGGGCTCTTGTTAGATTGGTTTGACGGAATTAAACGTACTGATATAGGTTCCACCACTCAGTGGGAATTACCATCTGAGTTGGACTTCCCATACCAACCTTAGGTCCGTCTTCATTAAGAAGTTTTTTACTTTCACCCCATCCCACACCTCCCTTCTGATGATTTGTCGACCGACCCGTCTGTTTGCTTAGTATTAGCCCATCTTGTTTTTGATTCGCTGAGACTGCTTTCAAGTCTTTTAATTCTCTCGTGTTCTCTTTTACGACCTTTGACCGTTGTTCTGTAAGAGGGCATGCAAGAAGAAAGTGTGAAATAAATAAAACCGACACGACCCAGAAGTAAGCCTCTTCCGTTACCGTAGGGTGAGGTCATGAGAACGGACCTTTTAGGGTATCTGCCTCCTCGGACCTTCCGATGTCAGGTAATAATACTACCGAAAGAGATGGCCTCCGCTCTCCGATAATGTGTCGCTCAACGCTGTCAGCCCAAAGAATAACGTCGCCGAAGAGATAACGCCTCGTGCCCGAGTCTCGCGCGCCCAAAGGCATCAACGTGACGCACCGAGTCGTCAACGTCGAGCCGCGAATCAACGGGGTGTCGTACACCTTAGAAGATCTTGGTCCCTAGTTTGGTCGTAACCGTCCATCTAAGAATAGGGGAGTAACTGTTACTCAGTTACCAGGTTGTCCATTCAGAGTCATGAAAGAAAATGAAGATACAGGGTTTTTTTGTTATGTATTGAAATTTTGAACAGTTGTGTGGTAAAAGAGAGAGGGGAGAGTATCGTGACCGTGAAGGGGTTCCGGATCTTCTAAAACCAGATTTTTAACGGGGCTTTTAGAATACGATTCGTAGGTAGTGCAATGACAATCTTCACAAAACCGTAACAGACGTAATAAGAATCTCAAGTTTGGAAGTAGACACGTAAATGAGTAAGGTCTAAGACTTGTAATAGAAGTCTCGAAACGCTAAGACTACGTCAAAGGTAAAGCAGGAGGAAAAAGTCAACAACGTAAAAGTACAAATTTAGGTCGTCTCAAGACCGGTCGACTGCTAAGACCTTTGCGTAAAGGTCGACTTTCAATCTTTTTCTTATTCCCAAAAATAATCGGACTCTATACCTAGTTTACTTGGACGAGAGACGTGTGCTTTTTATATTCGTAAAACATCCTTTCCTTTTATTCTGTAGTTCTTTCTACATAAAGAGTAGAATAAGAGGTCAAGACTGATAAACCGGACTGAAATTTTGACTGAAAGATATGTTGTTCCATTTTAGGTCTATATGTTTATCGAAAGTTTTACCGGAACGTTACTTTCGTTTTTATCGACTACGTGTCTCGATAGGTAAACTTTTTAAGGACAGGAACCTTCCGACAAAGGTTCGTTACCGTACACTAGACGTTCCTTTAGTGAATAGAAATACTCGAAAGACTCGAAGTCCTACTGACGGGTCCCGGTGGACTCGAAAGTCCTGGACCCGGGTAAATGAACTAATGAACAGTAAAGTTCAAGAATCCTAAAATTTGTCGGAGGGACAACTCGTTTTGTGAATTACTGGGGAATCTCCGTGTACATGTCAATACACATGAATATCTTAGATTGTTAAAAGTGAGATGTCACTTTAGACAACATCTCTTTACGACTAAATATTGGAGGGAGGTTATCCTCAAACACTTCCAGGAGTACATAATCTTCTTTTTTAACTAGAAAGTCCGTCACATCGATTCTCCGTCAGGTCGTATCAGAAACGTAATATCAACTTTTGATCATTGGTTGAGACGTATAAAGAAGTCAATCCCAGAACAAATTACGTCAAGTCCTCTTGGGACTAGAGAGACGACTTGTGTGTGTGGGGGATGTCCTTCGAAGTCAAGAGGTCACACCGTGTCTCCGGGATATTTATGTGTGTGTGTGTGTGTAGGTGGGGGATGTCCTTCGAAGTTATGTGTGTGTGTGTGTGTGGGGGATGTCCTTCGAAGTTATGTGTGTGTGTGTGTGTGTGTGTGTGTGTGTGTGGGGATGTCCTTCGAGGTCACACTGTGTCTCCGGGATATTTATGTGTGTGTGTGTCCGGGATGTGTGTGTACGTGTATGCGTGTGTATGTGTGTGTGGGGTGTGGGGGGACGGGGTCCCGTCGACCAGTCTTGAGAACGGAGAGAACCTTATTTGTGCAGTATGACTCGGGGTAGAAGACGGGAGAGACGGGGAACGGTGGGTGAAGGGTAACCCGGGTCGGCTTACGGTCGAGACGAATCTTCGGGAGGGACACAGTGGGGTAGACACGGAGGCGTCGTGAGACATGCACAGGGAGAGGATCGTGTGTCGGATGTGATTTGACCACTGAAGCTCGTGTTTCAGACAAGGATGGGAATTGGCACCCACGTGACGGACGTGTGTGTCGTACAACCCAAGAGACACATAAGCAATTTTCTGACTCACTTCCTTGTTTATTTACTTGACTACTTATGGGTAGGACACGAAAGTACGGGTCTTAGTCAATTTAATAACTATTACCGAATGGTGGATTCGAATTTTTTTTTATCATGCACATTGAGTATTAAGAAATCCTTTAGACTTGTGGTTACCAAGGAATTAAAAGAGAGGAGTACCTAGGATAACTCTTAGATTACTTTTGATAATTGAGTGAGACCCCTTTCTACACGTAAAATACACGTGTCTTTCGAACCGTATGTTAAGCTTCATATATCTTAGGGACTTTAAGTGAGTGTCTGAGGGTCTTGAGTTGCGTAGGGTAATTCTTCTGGTTAAGTTTGTTGTTATCATATTTACTGTAGAGTTTTTATCGTTGTACTTTTATTTACTTTTGTTTTTATCGTTGAACAGACATTAATTGACTTGGACAAGTAGTAACAAGGAATGTGTCTATGGTGGGATTGTTTACTCCACACCTATCTGTGTATACCTACCCACAATTAAGGATGTCTTTAGACCGGTTCTCTGGTAATAGTCTTTACCGTACAAGACCGATGACCACTATCACGATTCCTAGGTGTGAGAAAGCGACGGAGAAGTACTGCCCAGTGTGTGTCACCAGCCGGTTCTGGTACCAGACACAGAGCCCTTGTGTCGTAGACACAATGCCAGAGACGGAGAAAAGGTCGTTTTGGGAACTAGAAAGTACGGATACACAGACGGTAAACCCCCCCGTGTTGGCTTTTTGTCATTTTCGGTGAGACTTATCACAGATATAAGATCCGTGAAGTACATTGTAATAGAACATATTATGAATCTCGGTAAGATACCCAAATAATAGAGGTAAAATGTCTGCTTTGGATTTGAACAATTAATCGTAAGGATTCCATTGTCTTTGTTATTCTCGTCTCTGTCATTTATAATTACGACCCGACACTTGGGAGTGGACAAACTTTAAAATAAGAAAAAGAGGGGTGGGACCATGTAATGAACGAATTTGGAGGAAGACCACCTCACTGACTGATCAATCTTACGATTTCAAGTTCACAGAGCCTCTAAGAACTTATATGAAAGAAGTGGACTAAATTTATACTCAGTTGACTCCACACTCCTCCGCTGTGGGGTCCAGTCGTCGTCTCCCCACCGAGTCGGACCTGAGTCGGTAGGTCAACCGTAGGACCGGGTGTCGTGCGGGGAGGTCCGGTAGAGAAGATTATTCCCCAAAGTGGGTGGGTGACGAGTCCATAACCTTCTTTTAGTATACAAAGAAACTATCACTTCACTTCTCTACCATCGGATGGTCCGATACCCCGGTACCCTAAAAGGTCCGTTCTTATGACCTCACCCGACGGTAAAGGAAGAGGTCCCCTAGAAGGGTTGGGTCCCTAGCTTGGGCCCAGAGGACGTAACGTCTGTCTACGAAATGGGACACTCGGTGATATCCCGACCCAGTTTTAATTATGTAAAACAGTTTAAGTTTAACAATTGTCCATCTTAATTTACTTTTAATTTACATGATGGAAGAACGGGAAGAATTTGTATCTTTGTTCCATTTGAAAATTCAAAGTCTGTTAATTGACTACCAACTTAGTCAAGATTTCATCCATCACGAATGATAAAATAATCGTACGTTACGTTTTCTCATATTGAAAGGTTTAGAGGTGATACGTACAAGTACCACTACCACCAAATCAGCGATTCAACACTCGTTGAGAATCCTGGGGTACCTAACACGTCGGATGGTCCGAGGAGACAGGTACCCTAAAGGGTCCGTTCTTATGACCTCACCCAACGGTAAGGGTAGAGGTCTCCTAAAAGGGCTGGGTCCCTAACTTGGCCCAGAGAACGTAACGTCGACATAAGAAATGGCGACTTGGTCGTCTTACGGGTGCGTATTAGTATCCATCGTGGTAAAATTTCGAATTTAACGAGTTTAAAACGGATTGAGCTTTTACCAAATTTGATGTTTTGTCATTGATCAATGGACGTCAAGAGGACGGATTACAATTTTTCGATGTTAAAATGTTTTAAGGAATAATGGTAAAGGACAAAAGACTTAAGAATGGTTCCTCTTTCCATTATCATTTTAAACGTTTTATTTTCTTTGTAAACGATTGTCTGAGCGAGGTGGGTAGGGGACTCAAATAAAGTAACTTTAAAGGCGGGATCGGGGAAAGTACGAGTATGTGTGACGTTCACGGGCTCTCCCTTGAAAGATAAACCATCCTTTTTTTTTTTTTTCTCTCTCTCTTGTTCGACTCCTCCTCACCAATGCCCCCAGAACCGACACAGTGGCCATCTGAGTCGGGAGCGGCCCCTGTCAGTCGGTCGTGGACCCGAGACGTCTCGGCCAAGGGAGGGCCTACGACGGACCCTCCGTCATCGTAGTCACGGCAGCCCTTGGGTCGAGCGGGCGCGACGTGCCGGAGTGGCAGAGGGACCCTTTTCGACGGGAGCCGGAGGGGTCAGGAGTCACCCCGTGCACGCGCCGGATGTCGGCTCCCGGGGCCCGCTCCTGGTTCCGCTCCACCGGGGCTCTCGGGCGGCGCCCGTGCGAGTGGTCGAGCCGCGCGTCGGGGCGGTCCCGCGAGAGGTGCGCGCGGGCCGAGACGCGGAGGGCGCGGCGGCGGAGAAGGGCGTTTGCGGACCTCGACGGCGCGTCGTGGCGGGCGACCTTCCGCGCGTGGTCGGCGGCGAACTCGAGAAGGTCGGCGCCTGGCCGCCGGACCCGGAGGAGGCCCGGCAGGTGCGGGGACGGCGGAAGCTCCTTCGGAGCTCTCCCTGCGTCCCGCCTCCTGGCCTCGGGCCGGCGCACCTCCTACGACACCCCGGGGGCCCTCCCGGGAAGAGACGCCGCCGGCCACAGGAGATCCGGGTAGAGCCTCCACGGCCGAGGGTCGAGGTCTCGACATACCGATTCCCAAAGAAGGGTTCACACTCTTGATCCCGCCCACTGCCGCCCCCGCCCCTTCGCGCACCCTGCTCCGATAGCGAACGATGAGTCTCCGCGAGGTGAGGATGTCGGAGCGCAGACTGGAAGGGGCGAATCGTTGTTTGCTTCCTTCATCAAGGGGACTGGGGCTCTTCTCAAAAGTTGACCTAGGGAACAAGAGTGAGGAACTCACAGTAAGGTTCCTCTCTCACTTCAGGTAGGTCCATCCACCTTTACTCCAGGCCCACCTTGCAGAGTCCGGGCCCAACGAAACTAACAAATTATAAAGTCTTCGGGAATTTTATAAAAAGAGACCGAAAGATGATATGCCGGTCCGTAACACTGTCCACAACTCCTATATTTCAAATTAATCTGGGGAATCGGTAGGGTCCCTCTTCTGTTACCGTGGGGTGAGGTCATGAGAACGGACCTTTGAGGGTACCTGCCTCCTCGGACCATCCGACGTCAGATACCCCAACGTGTCTCAGCCTGTGTTGACTTCGTTGAATCGTCGTCGTCGTCGTCATCGGTCGGGTCTGTAACGATTCTGTCGGATCATCCTCTTCGAACCGGGATAACCGTTCAATCTTATTAAAAAGGTGTTAAGGTCCGAACACCCTTAGGTGTTCCGAAGGGACCACAGAATCGACCATTTCTTGGGTGGACGGTCACGTCCTCAACGTCCAAACTAGGGACCCAGTCCTTCTAGGGGACCTCATCCTTTACGGTTGGGTAAGGTCATGAGAACGGACCTTTTAAGGTTCTTGTCTCCTGGGATCGTCCGACATCCGGTACCCCAGTGTTTCTCGGGCTGTGTCGACTCATGTGTGTGTGGACAAAGGTGTTCGGGTTGTTGCATCTCATGATCTCACCCCACGGTAGTGGAAAAGGACGTCAGGTACTTCAGCGATTCTCAGCCTGAGCTGACTCGCTGAAGTAAAAGCGAAAAGTGAAAGTACGTGACCTCTTCCTTTACCGTTGGGTGAGGTCACAAGAACGGACCTCTTAGGGTCCCTGTCCTCTCGGACCACCCGACGGCAGATACCCCAGTGTTTCTCAGGCTGTGTCGACTCATGCGTGTGTGAACAAAGGTGTTCGGGTTGTTACATCTTCGGTGAATCAAAGACTTTGAGGTACAAGAAAAGATAAGAACTCTGGTAAGACGGTGAAAGTGTAATACTTCCCCAATTTTACTTTTCATTTGGACCGCACTACGACAGGTACCCCAGCTTTTCTCAGTCTATGTTAACTCACTGACTTGTTGCACGTTTCAGGAAATGAGGTTTCACACAATAAAAGATTTAGGGTTAAGTCACATTAGTACACGGCTATAATGAACATATAGGAAATAGTAACTTGTATTAGTCGACGGAGAAACCCCACCCCAGATTACTTCTTAAAGATTTTTCCTTATTTGTTAATTTTCAAAATACACTAGGATCTTACGTTTATGGAGGGGGGGTGTGTGTGTGTGTTTCCCGTCTTTATAGACATATCATGAGAGTCTTAATTAGTAAACAAATTATTTCTAAATGTCCAATGGGTGTCAAGGGTGTTTGACAAGGTTCAAGCACTAACCGTAACTCCCGTCATTCTCGATTGACGATAATCATAAATGACACACAGTCCGGGAAAAGTATCTAATTGGGTAGAATAGAAGTGTCATTGGGACACTCTTTCCATGACAATCAAAGAGAGAAAGTGTCCACTCTTTTGATTCCGTCAACAATTCACATTCAGAAGGGTCCACCATGATCACCATTTCTTGAACGGACGGTTACGTCTACATTCTCTGTGTAAAAACTAGGGACCCAGCCCTTCTAAGAGACCTCCTCCCGTGACGTCTGGAGAGGTCATAAGAACGGACCTCTTAGGGTACCTGTCTCCTCGGACCCGATACTAGGCATCCCACCGTTTCTCAACCTGTGCTGACTTAACTGAATCATTCCGTTTCTAGTGGTTTGACCATTCACCATCCCGACCCTAAACACGGCTTTTTCAGATCGAACATAAGATTCGGTGACTCTGTGTGGAACCTATGTGTGATGGAGGCTTTCTCCTTTCTGTAACGAGTCAAATGTACAACGTACTGACTTACACGTTTAAGGGAGACGAGTATTTTAAGTTGAGACGTCTTTACCTAATTCCGATATTAACCTATTTCACCTTACGTCCAATCACGAAAACGTCCATTAGACGATTAAAGTTGTGGAAAGTCATCAAATGTTGGACTTGTCGATATATAGATAGGAACATATAACAAGATAGTTCTAAGAGATCTTTGCAAACTTCTGCACAAGATAACCACCTTTAATACTTTTAGGTATACCACATGATACTTGGTTGACTTATATTTAAATCTCTAAATCCCCAAAGAAATAAAAACACGTCAAAAATAACGTACATACACTATCCACTTCCGTTACCGTGGGGTGAGGTCATGAGAACGGACCTTTTAGGGTACCTGTCTCCTCGGACCATCCGACGTCAGGTACCCCAGAGCTTCTCAGCCTGTGCTGACTCGCTGAAGAGAAAGTGAAAAGTGAAAGTACGTGACCTCTTCCTTTACCGTTGGGTGAGGTCACAAGAACGGACCTCTTAGGGACCCTACCCCCTCGAACCACCCGACGGTAGAGACCCCAGCGTGTCTCAGCCTGTGCTGACTTCGTTGAATCGTCGTCGTCGTCGTACACTATCCACTACTCCGAATTTTTGGTCGTGGGCAGTTACACGTCATATTTACAAATTTTAATCAAAAGACGGTATTAAAAAGTGAAGACGAAGATCTAGTAAAAGAAGTTGTTCCTAAAGTCGATTCAAACTAAATTAAGTTGTTTGTCACTTACCTCGTACAAGTCAATTCGTAACAAAGTATACCCTATTCTTTTCGTAACAAAGCATACCCTGTCAAAAACAGGAGATCTTCGAATTTTGGATTTCCTTGTTTAAGTAAGTAAGTAAGTAGTCGTTATAAATAAATTATAGAGTAATATATGGTTCATAATCTCACAAGGTCTCTTCCGTTACCGTGGGGTGAGGTCATGAGAACGGACCGTTTAGGGTACTTGTCTCCTCGGACTATCCGACGTCAGGTACCCCAGTGACTCCCAGCCTGTGTTGATTCGCTGAAGTGAAAGTGAAAAGTGAAAGTACGTAACCTCTTCCTGTACCGTTGGGTGAGGTCACAAGAACGGACCTCTTAGGGTCCCTGCCGTCTCGGACCACCCGATGGCAGATACCCCAGTGTGTCTCAGCCTGTGTTGACTTCACTGAATCGTCGTCGTCGTAATCTCACAAGTTCGATACTTTCATTTGGTAATTCTGTTTTACTACAAAATCTTCCGATCAAAATGGTGTTTAATTATTAAAGGAGGTATCTATCTATAAAAAGTCAACACCACGTAAAACCGCGTAAAATTACAACTTAAGATGTCATAAAAAAAGAAAATATGTTTATTCCACTTAATTTCGTAACTATTTAGTCTCATTTATATCGTACGTCTCTGTAAACTCCTCTACCTAATCAATAAGTAACGACGTATTGTTTAGTAGGGTTTTGAATCACCGATTGTTGTTGTTATTCGTAGTACAGAGTATCAAAGGTACCCGTTCTTAAACCCTTGTCGAATCCATTGTTAGACCCTGAAAGCACTGTAACGTCAGTTTACAGTCGGTCTTGATATCAGTAGATTTCAACCCACACCCTCCGACACGCGATTTACAAAACGTGACAAAAATATGAACATAAGAATAGGAGAATAGTGGAGTCTGAGTCTGTGTCCCGGAAAATTTACTTCTAAATTTTTTACTGACGGTAAGTACATTTTATTACATGGTACTGGTTCAACAAATGTACCTTTTATTTCACGAAAGAAATTCCTTTTTTTTTTATTATTTCAACCCACACTAACCTCGATATCCCTAATGTACGTTCCACCTACCGAGTGTAGCGACCGTCAACCACGACCACAAAACATCCTTCGGAGTCCAGGAGAGAATTTTTTTTTTATTATTAAAAATTATAAATAAAAACCGACACGAGCCACAAGCAACGACTCGCCCAAAAAAGACATCAACGTCTCTCACCCCTGATGAGAGGTCGACGCCACGTGACCGGAGAGCAGCACCACTGTTGAGAACACCTCGTACCAGAGATCTCACACGTCCGAAGTCGTCAACACCGCATACCTAGGTCGTCAACACCGAGGACCCGAATCAATACACCCTAGAAGGCCCTGGTCCCTAACTTTGACACAGAAAACGAAACCGGCCACTTAAGAAATGGGGACCCGGGGGTCCCTTCGGGGAGCCGAGGAGAGATGCACGTAGGAAGTGGTCCTGACGAACTCACCGGAATACTACATCACCGGTCGGATGGAGTCTTGTTCTGTCTCTTTCTCTGTCAGTGTACCTTCGAGACATATACACAAGACAAAATACTAGATTAGAACCTTTAGTGTGTCGCAGTGGTGTAACAAATGATCTTGGTCCATAGATCTAGACCTGGGGTAAATTCACCACCCCCTAATCCAAGGTACAAAACTTCATTACTCATAGTTTTTTAAACGTCCGTACAAAAATGAGACGGTGTCCTTTTTATAGGCGTATGTATTTGTTGGTAGTTCACTGACGACTGAAGTACAGTCCTTTCTTTTACTTCCGGTCTTCTATAATTTTGTTAAAAATCTAATTCTTCTTTTTTAATTGTATCTAAAGACATAGGTCGTTTTTATGGGAAGTTTCCTTTTTATTTACACAAAACTGTATCTCTTGTAATCCTCTTAGACAATCATCGATTGGACTTCACTTCACTTTCAGCGTAGTCTGAGACCTGGGACACCTGATATATAAAGTACCTTAAGAGGTCCGGTCTTATGACCTCACCCATTGGAAAGGGAAGAGGTCCCTTAGAAGGGTTGGGTCCCCAGCTTGGGTCCAGAGGACGTAACGTCCGTCAAAGATATGGTCGACTCGATAGTCTCCTCGGAAACCGATAATCTTTATGACTTCCTTTGTCGAGTTCGACTTCATGGGGGTGGGGGTTGAGTCATTTACGTTTAAGACAAGACAGTCGATGGGTTTGGTATTTGGACCCTTCGTGGGTGTGAAAGAAAAAAGAGAGGGAGAAAGAAGGACGGACTTTAAGTAGTCGTATACAACATCCGGGATGGAACGTTATATAGGCCTCAGTGTGGCTTTGAGAGTCAAGTAGAGTCTAGGAGGGAGAGAGAGGAAACGAATGAGGTAGGACGGTGGGACAAACGAAATGACAAGACTGAAGTCCCGGAAACGAAACAACGACAAAGAAGGATCCTCAGAGAAGAAGGCATATACACTTACTGATCAAGGGAATGACCCAAACCCAGAGACGGGTTTACAGTGAAGTAGTCTCTTTGGGAAGGAACTAGATTTAATCGTATACATGTGGACAGTAAGAGACACAGAAACGGGACGGAACACAACGAATTATGGATATGGTTGACAGTATATAAATAACAAAAGAGTACATAAAAGGTGATAGACGATTATATTATATTAGACGTACTCTTGTCCATGAAAGAAAACGATTGGAGTTATGGATTTTACTGTAGACCGTAAATCAACAACAAGTCAACGATTCAGTACAGGTAGAGAAACGTTAGGGTACCTGACGTCGTGTGATCCGAGGGGACAGGAAGCGATAGAGGGTCAAACGAGTTTGAGTACAGGTAACTCAGTCACTACGGTAGGTCGGTAGAGTAGGAGACAGAGGGGGAAAAGGAGGACGGGAGTTAGAAAGGGTCGTAGTCCTAGAAAAGGTCACTCAGACGAGAAGCGTAGTCCACCAGTTTCATAACCTCGAAGTCGAAGTCGTAGTCAGGAAGGTTACTTATAAGTCCCTACTAAAGGAAATCCCAACTGACCGAACTAGAACGTCAGGTCCCCTGAGAATTCTCAGAAGAGGTCACGGTGTCAAACTTTCGTAGGTAAGAAGTCACGAGTCGGAAGAAATACCAGGTTGACAGTGTAGACATACAGTGATGACCTTTTTGGTATCGAAACTAGTGTACTTAGAAACAGTCGTTTCCCTACAGAGACGAAAAATTATGTGACAGATCCACACAGTATCGAAAGGAAGATTCCTCGTTAGTAGAAAATTAAAGTATCGAGGTCAGTGGTAGGTATCACTAAAATCTCGGGTTCCTTTATTTTAGACAGTGACGAAGGTGAAAAGGGGTAGACAAACTTTACTACCCTGGCCTATGGTACTAGAATCACAAAACTTATGACTTAAAATTCGGTCCAAAAAATGAAAGAAGAAACTGGGAGTAGTTCTCCGACAAATCAAGGAGAAACTAAAGACGGTAACCTCACCATAGTAGACGTATAGACTCCAACAATTATAAAGAGGACCATTAAAACTAAGGTCGAACACGAAGTAGGTTGGACCGCAAAACGAACTACATGAGACGTATATTCAATTTATTTGTCCCACTGTCATATGTCGGAACAGCATGAGGAAAGGGTTAAACCTTGGTCAGGCTACAAGGTACATTCCAAGATTGACAACGAAGAACTGGGCACATGTTCAAAGAATCCTCTGTTCATTCCACTAGACCATAAGGGTAGAGAAATTCTTAAAAGGTGTCAAACAACACTAGGTGTACTAGTTTCCGAAAGTACATCAGTCACTTCGTCTTCATCTACAAAAAAGACCTTAAGGGAACGAAAGAGACACTAGGTTATTTACAACCGTCAAACCAGAGACCAAAAAGACGGAAAAGACTTGGGTCGAACATGTTGACATTCAAGAGTAAAGTACATGAAGACTTCGGATCGAACTTCCTAAAACTCGTATTGGAATAATCGTACTCTTTACATCCGTGACACATTTTAAAACAATCTACTTACTTTTCTTCCCTCTCTTTCTTTGTCTCCCGTAGCCTTGTTTCTCTTCCTACTTCCCCTCTCTTTATTCCGTCTTCCTCAACTCATCTGGTTCGTCTCTCGATTTTGTTTACATTTCATTAGTACAGTCAAATGCTGTAAGAGGTCTCACTGAGGTTTAACTATATAGTCCGGACGAATTTTTCTCGTGTCGGAGGAGATTGCTTTTCTTTTTATCAAGGACAGGAACATCGCATAAAGAAGTCACGTAAACAGGTTACACCTAACGTACTCCGCCACTGTCCAGCACTGTCGTTGGGGTTCAGATAGGTCAACTGTCGCGGACTTGGATCTTCAGAGTCGATTGAAAAACTTTGGTACACTACAGACCTTAGTACACCAGATATATAGATAAAGAGGAAATCGAAGAATTCCTGGCACAGAGACAGAAGTAGTGGAAAAGTAGTAGAAGTCTTTGATAGTGTTACGATCGTACTTTGTTTGTGAATTTATAACCAATTTACGTAATCGTTTAATTACTTATGTCGTTCCGTCTTTCGTCAATTGGAAGTATCTCGTGGAGAATTCATCATATATCTATGTCTACACCTGTGTCCATGTCTACGTCTATATAAATATCTGTATGTGTATTTACATCTGTGTCTATATTTATCATATATCAAATGAAGTAGAAGTGTTTTTAGGGTACAATCCAAACAAAATAAGACAAAAAACAAACCCTTGGACCTCAAGTTTCTTTCCTTCTCTGAACGAATTCCAGTTTATCACCTGTTTCCTGACCGACTCCGTTCTAACCTATGGTCTAGACACACAGAAGTTCCCAAGACGAGAAAAGAAATAAGGCATAGTGCGTTATATGTCAATGTCTTAGTAAATTTTAGACGATTTCTTCCAATCTTGAAACTTAAAGAAAATAAGGTCAATGGATTTGGTCAAGAAGGGATCGGATTCACGGTAGGACGAAGGAGGGACCCAAATCGTTCCGGTGGAAGAGAGTCGGGAACTTCTCTCCAACTTACGTGTCGTCCTCCAACTTACGTGCACACACACACACACACACACATACACACACACACACGAGTCAGCACAGGCTGAGAAGTGCTGGGGTACCTGACATCGGGCGGTCCGAGGAGACAGGTGTCCCAAGAGGTCTACTCTTATGACCTCACCCAACGGTAAAGGAAGAGGTCCCCTAGTAGGGTTGGGTCCCCAGCTCGGACATAGACAATCCAGGAGGACGTAACCGTCCGTCTGAGAAATGGTGATTACGGTGGACCCTTTGGGACTTATGTATACAGTAGGAGGATTAAGTATGTTTTGTCGTTGTTTTAATTTCAGTAAGGAATACGTTTTAAGATCAGAGGACAGATTTGGGGGAATCCATTTAAGTGGTCAATTATAGGTGGAAACAACGTTGAGTAAGGATGAAACAAAAGGACGGATTAGTGACAAGGGACCCTTTGGACCTAGGACCAAGAAAATACATACACAAGAAATAGACATGGACCTTTTGGAACTCGAGGCTAAAGTGAAGAAGCGAAGTAGAAGTTGGTAGGCAAGATTTGTTAACAAGAAAATTCGTTACCCAAGAGACACAAGGGTGACGTTTGTCTTACAGGAGTTCACAAGACACGGTTTTTTCCTTGTTTATAAAGAGATCGTTCTCAAGACACGTTTTTTCTTTGTAAAAGATCCGAAGCCTCTTTCTGAAAGGAATATTCGGAATTTTATCTATAAAACATTAAATAAAGCCACTTGTCCAATCACTAAACTTCGTGAACTCTCGGACACGCCTTGTACCAGTAAGGGAAAGGACCGATTTATTATCAACGGTTTTTAAAGAAAAACCAACACCTTACAGACCTTACATCAGTGACAGAAAGAAGGAATTAAACGGTCTTGGGACTCCAGTTTTACAACCGAAGTCTAGGGTCGAAGTGGGGAACGACCGGTAAACTGAAACACATTCGAGAGACCCAGTTAAACAAGTGTTCATTTTTCTTTTATTGGAAAGGGAGAAGTGAGTCAATGATTCCTCTATTTGATGTCGTGTGTCCTCGGGTGACTTGGTAAATACCGGGAAGTATATACAATAGACATGAAGAGTGTACTCCCTGCACTACCCCAAGAACTACATCTTCGTACAAAGAGTTGTAATGTAGTCGCTTTTAGTGTCACGGTTATTAGACTTTCTATGTTCTCTTAACCATAATCCCAACGGTCCCTTCGACTCAGTTCAGACTTGATGTTTTCACTTAAGTCGGACCTGTGTCAGGTAAGACTACCCGACGCACTGGTAAAATCAAACACTCCCTAGTGTACCGTAGTCATATTAGTAGAGTAAGTGTAAAAGGTCCACACAAACCACTCAAAATAACGAGTGTCATAAGAGACGAAGAACGTTACCTTTCTAATATAAAGATGTGATATCACTGAAGTCCGAACCGGTATCCTGACCGAAGTCGGTTACTTGACACTTGTCTACCCCGTGAACACTACACGCTCGCTTTAGACAACCACCACAGTGTGTCAGTCGGGAGAAGACAAAGGGTCGTGACAGGGACCCGTCCGTTGAGGAATGGGACTCAGTATCTTTTTTCTATTAGCACTTGTTCTCCCCTTCGACCGGATAACACCGATATATCAAACTCACTCTTGATTTGTTTACATCTTTAGGTTCTTCTACTCACATAAAAGAAAAAACTTTCGGAACTATAGACTAATAGGAAAACGAAATAAAGGAAAAAGATTTTCATCTCACGTCTACATTCGTAGGTCTCCTGACCCTCAAACCCATTTAACTTTAAACTGACTTAGTAAAGACCCGTCTCTACACGTCTTCGTATAAACGGAGTTTGTCCTTTTTAGATCAACAACCCTCCACGTTTTTTAAAGATCATTGACAAGTTTTTGTGAAGGAGAAAATAATCCAATTTACTCAATATTCAATGCATACCTTATATCTATTGTCATTGAAAAAATAACTGTCTCTCATATATCTTCGTCTATATGTTCTGTGACATTAAAATCTGAACAGTGAAATATCAGACTCATCTCGTAGTGTCGGAGTAAAGGTGTGGTTTATATTTTCCCCATACAATAAAATTATATCAAAACTGATAAGTAGAACAGAAGTCCGAAACAAAGAACTTCTGTAAAGTTAATGTTGGAAGAAAATTCTAAGTTGATTTGTACTGTGGTCTTTTTATGTCTTTGATCTTTTGAATGCTGTAAAAAGACGGAAAATACATGATACTATAAGTTCTCAAAACTCTTTATCTTATTTACAGTTTAGACAGGTTGTCGTTGAAACTATGATAAAAGAAACCATTAAAGTTAAAAGTCTTATCAATATTTGTGGGTCCTTCATGAGTCCTTCGTTTTAGACGACCTCTTATAATAATGGAAGAAAATTCTAACTTGAAAGGCCACTTTAAATTTACAATAAGTTAGTTGGGTTGTACAAGCAACTTGGCATAAATTACGTCACACGAAGGGTCCACCGAGTCACCATTTTCTCAGACGGACGGGCACGTCTTCTGTGTCCTCTATGGTCAAGTTAGGACCCCAGTCCTTCTACGGGACCTCCTCGTTTACCGTTGGGTGAGGTCATAAGAACGAACCTCTTAGGGTATCTGTCCTTGAACTACCCGACGTCAGGTACCCCAGTGTTTCTCAGTCTGTGTTGCCTCGTTAACTCGTGTGAGTCTTTTGTGACAAGTTTCTTGTGGATTCGTCTTCTTTATACGATCGTTTACGTACGAAAAACACTGACTACTGTGTCTAAATTTAACTTTACGACCATTGACAGTCTTTGTCCAAATCATAAACCCCCACACGTAAGGACCACGATTCAGTGAAGTCAGCACAGGCTGAAAAACGCTGGCTAACCTGATGTCGGATGGTCCGAGGAGACAGGTACCCTAAAAGGTCCGTTCTTATGACCTCACCCAACGGTACGGTAGGAGGTCCCCTAGAAGGACTGGGTCCCTAACTTGGGTTCACAGAATGCAGAGGACGTGACCATCCGTCCAAGAAATGGTGATCTCGGTGTGATCGGGGAACTTTACCCTACAGCGAATCTAAGACGAGTACGAGACAACGTAGTCAGTGCAGATTGAAAAACGTTGGGGTACCTGGCATCGGGTGGTCCAAGGAGACAGGTACCCTATGAGGACCGTCCCTACGACCTCACCCAACAGTACGGGAGGAGGTCCCTCAGAAGGACTGGGTCCCTAGTTTGGATACGGAGGACGTAACGTCCTCCTAAGAAATGGTGACTGACCGGAGAACTTTACCCTACAGCGAAGAATCTCATCCAATATCTTTCTGACTCAAACTGGAACGAGTCAGAAAACATGAAGGAACGAACGAAGAAGACTTCTTTCGCTCAACGACACGGTACTCGACTGGACACTTTTCGGTACTTCGTTCCCGACCTCCTGTCGTCACTCGGGAGACAGGTAGTCGGGTGCTCTCTGACTTTGAAATGTGTCGGTGCACTCACTCGGACTTACTTTCAGGAGCGGACCGGTTCGGAAGTCTACTGACGTCGGGGTAGGTCGTAGAACTGACGTAGGAGCACCCTCTGGAACTCCGTCTTCTGGGTCGCCTCAATGTGGTCTAAGGAATTGTGTCTTTAGAACTCTATTACAAACAATAAAATTTGAACATGAAAAAATTACAACCAAAAAGACACTTAACAGAGAAGAATAGAACCTTCACAGAGAAAAAGATAACCCATTAAACAGAAACTAAATAAATAAAAATTAACCTCATATTCACGAAATGTTACAACACAATCAAAGACGACATGATGTTGTACTTAGTCGATATGCATATGTATATAGGGGAGAGAGAATCTGGAGGAAGGGTAGGGTGGGGATAGGGTGGGGAGATCCAATACTGACTCGTGGTTCCACTCAAGGGACACGAGATACCGTATTCGAACATGACTAAAATTTGACAAAAGAAAATAGATTTTGTTTTTATTGTAAAATAACTCTATACTAAGTGTATGTCTTTCGACATATGTTGAACTACTCCAAAAACCATAACAACAAGTGAACGATTGAACACAGGTTGAGAAACATTAGGGTACCTGACATCGTCCGGTCCGAGGAGACAGGAGCCGACAGAAGGTCTCAAACGAATTTAAGTACAGGTAACTCAGGCACTACTATAGATTGGCAGATTAAGAAACGGTGGGGGAAGAGGGAAGAGGAAAACGGCTTTCAGAAGGGGTCGTACTCCCTAAAAAGGTCACTCAACCGAGAAACGTAGTCCACTGGTTTCATAATCTATCTCGAAGTCGTTGTCAGGAAGGTCACTGATAAGTCCCAACTAAAGGAGATTCTAACTGACCAAACTAAAGGAACGTCAGTTTCCCTGAGAGTTCTTAGAATTGGTCGTATTGTCAAGTTTTCGTAGTTAAGAAGTCGAGAGTCGGAAGAAAAACCAGGTTGAGAGTGTAGGTATGTTGATGACCTTTGTGACACCGAAACTGATAAACCTGGAAACAGTCGTTTCACTACAGAAACGAAAACTTATACGACAGATGCAAACAGGAGAAAGTACCTCGTTCACAGAAAATTAAAGTACCGACGTCGGTGGTGGACGTCACTAAACCCTCGGGTTCTTTTCTTTTAGATAGTGACGAAGATGAAAAAGGGGAAGACAAACGGTACTTCACTACCTTGTTCTACGGTACTAGAATCTGAAAAATTACAACTCAAAGTTCGGTTCAAAAAGTGAGAGGAGAAAGTGGAAATAGTTCTCCGAGAAACCAAGGAGGAGTGAAAGACGGTTAATTCACCATAGTAGACAGATAGACTCTACTAACTATGATTATAAAAAGGGTCGTCAGAACTAAGGTCGAACACTAAGTAGGTCGGACCGTAAAGCGTACTACATGAGACGTATTCGTATCACTGTTATATGTCGGAACTGCATGAGGAAAGGGTCAAAACTTGGTCAACCAACAAGGTACAGACTAAGACAACGAAGAACTGGATGTATGTCCAAAGAGTCCTCTGTCCATTCCACCAGACCATAAGGGTAGAGAAATTCTTTTTATTTTAAGAATTTCTTGTCAAGCTTCCGTTCTACCTTACGCTCTAACCGATGGGCAACTGAGACACTGGAACCTCTACAGTGTGTCGTACGTCCAGAAGAGGATGTTTCCTTCCACACAATCAAAGGATGCGGACGGCTAGTGGTGTCAGACACTAAATGGGAGGGCGTCAAGATCTCCGGTTTTCAGGGTTTAGTTTCACAGTCGGGACGACCCTAGGGAGGCCTTAGATTCCTTTCTAACGAAGAAGGTCGGCAAACAAGATCGAAGACCTCCAGTGACCGATAGGAACCACAGGGTACCGAACACGACGCGGAGAGATGAGGGACAGAAAATTTGGCACTGTGGTTTACTCCGATCCAGAACCGAAAACGGTCGTTATTCTTTTGACTCGTTTCATGTTTTTTTTTTTTTTTTTTCCTCGGAACGAACGACGAAAGGTCATGGACCCCCGGGGGATGACAGGTGTTTTTCTGTACCGTCGGAGAGGGGTCCGATTGCCCTCACAAGCTGTGAATTGTACGGTAAAGGATTTTTGAATTAAAATGGTGAAGTGTATGGTCTAGTAATGATAGTATACGAAAATAGTTGGAGTAAGACCTAGTCGGTTCGGGAGAGAGCCAAAGGTTAAAAAGAATTACCATGGTGGTACTAGGTCTAGAAGGACCGGGGTCGAGGAAGAACGACGAGGAAAAAGTCGTCATAACAACAGTGCATAATTTGAAGACGACATACAACCCGTGACACGTTTTAGTAGTGTACGTAATACATAGTAAATCAGAGAGTTATTCGGAATATTCCGTCTGTCAACACAAGAATCCCTTCACTTTTGACTTCGAATTCCAGTGATTCATTGAACCCAATATTTATACTCTCCCCAGTTTCGACCCTGAACTTGGTCCTAAAGTTCGATGTCTCGACAATTAGAAGGTTCGGATAACGTAGGTCGGACTCAAGATGACTTATTGATTGAAGGTGGACACTATCGTAAGTGATCTCCACAAAACACTTCCCACTATATATTCGTACGTCTTATTAACAATCTATTTGATTGTAACATTTTCTTTTATATGTACTGTAATTATTATCAAATCCAAAACTTAACAATTTAACAAGAGGATCGTTTTACGCAATCATACACGCACAGTCGACTGATATAATTATCTAACTTGCCAATAAGTGAAACGATTAAAAATTGGATTGTAGAAAGTCGCCTATGAAAGGTTACTTTCTGATCGTGTGTGTGAACTCGTAAAAATAAACTAAAAATTTTAGATATCTTATATGTAAAGTTATGTGTACCCATACGATTCGATTAGGAGGAGAGAATTAGGGGTTTAATGGGAGAGTAAGGGTAGTGTGTGTGGTTCTACAGAGGTCTCAAGAAGTAGATCGGTCTTTCTCCCCTACTCCCCATCCTTTCTTCCCTGGTGCACTACCTGTTTCTACCAGGCTCCGAGAGTTATAACATTTGGGGAATATTGAAAGGACCGACACTATTTTCAAAACAAAGTCTCCGTCTTTGGTTGAACTCTCGTAGAGTAGTTGAGACTCAACGAGTCTGCATAACATCACTGTAATCATCACTCAGATCGAGAAGACAGACACCAACGGGCAAAATTTCGTGGAAACCAATTTTAACATATGGATTGAAGATAAAAGAATAGCTGACTGAGGTTTCTTTCTCCTGGACCTATTTCTCTTACAATCTACTCCTGGGTCATGTGTACACTTTTAACACATAAACTACAAATAACAACTCTTTATGGAAGGATCACTTACACAACCTTACCCCTGACCTTTCACCCTGACTTACCAGGTATTTAACCTTGAACTGGAACTTCGAATCTCAGTTTATAGCATAACAGTAAAACATAGTTTTTTATGTACTTTTTGTCGCACTCGAAACCCACTACAAATGACGAGCCATCACTATGGATAAGTAGTGATGTGAGTGTAGAGGAAGGTCTTTCTCCGTTGAATACTTCTAAAAAATTCAAAGGTGGATATCGGGATACTCTTTAGAGACTACCATCGAGTGACTCAAGATCCTTTTATATCTCTCCCCCTTTGATTATGTCTGACTTACTCCCAGTTCTTGAATCTTCTTAACACTTCTTTTCAGTTCCGGTCTACTCATTCGTCTCCGGTTAGTACTTCTGAAGAAAGATGGGTCGGTTCTCCCATTATATTTATTGGTTGTATGTTTTTTTACGAAAGTAATCACTAGTCTTTGGTTGACATAAACGGTAAAAAAAAATTAACTTTATATCAACTAAATGTTACAACATAATCAAAGACCACCTGTCGTCTCACTAAGTCAATATGTAAGAAAAAGTATAGTAAAAGGTAATACCAAATAATGTCCTGACTTATATCAAGGAACACGATATGTTATTTTGGTACAACAAATAAGTAAGACACATATTATCAAACGTAGACGATTAGGGTTTGAGGGTTAGGTTGTGAAGGGATGGGGACACGGGGAACCGTTGACGTTCAGACATAGTCACTCAGATAAAGACAAAGTACGATGATTAGACGATTCAGCGAAGTCAGCACAGACTGAGACGCGCTGGGGTATCTGCCGTCGGGTGATCCGAGGAGACAGGGACCCTAAGAGGTCCGTTCTTATGACCTCACCCAACGGTAAAGGAAGAGGTTACGTACTTTCACTTTTCACTTTCATTTCAGTGAGTCAGCCCGGGCTGAGAATCGTTGGGGTACCTGACGTCGGGTGGTCCGAGGAGACAGGTACCCTAAAGGGTCCGTTCTCATGACCTCACCCCACGGTAACGGATCTGAGTAAACACAGTACAAAATCTAAGGTGGACACTTACTATAGGATGCTACAGTGCACATTTACTATAGGATGCTACAGAAAGACAAAAGGAAGTGTAGTATACTACCAGAGATCAAGGTAGACAAATCAACGTCTACCGTAATAAAGAAAAAAAAACACTGATTCATGATAAGAGCACGCACACACACACACACACACACACACACAGAGTGCAGAAGAAATAGGTAAGTAGACAGTCACCTATACATCCAACAAAGGCACAGACCCGATAACAATTAGCACGACGGTACTTACATCACCTTCAGCGAGTCAACACAGACTAAGAAACACTGGGCTACCTGACATTGGACGGTCCGAGGAGACAGGTACCTTAAGAGGTCCGGTCTTTTATGACCTCACCCATCGGTCATAAGAAGGGGAAGAGGTCCCCTAGAAGGGTTGGGTTCCTAGCTTGGGTCCAGAGAACGTAACGTCTGCCTAAGAAACGTTAGACTCGATGGTCCCTTCGGGTACTTGTACCCCACGTACATAGAAAAACTTGATGTGAAAACGGGACTGTATACGGTCCTCACCCTAAAGACCTAGTGTACCGTCTAGAGGTGTCACCGACGTGGTTACATGTAAGGGTTGGTTATCACATCCTTCCAAGGGAAAAGAGGTCTGGGAGAGATCGTAAACAATGAACATCTGAATCATTACTATCGGTGAGACTGGTCACACTCCACCATGGAGTGACACTAAAACTAAAACAAACGGTGAAACTTATTAGGAGTTTGTCCGTTCATCATTGTACTTTCATAGAGGGTCCCTTAAGGGACCTCCAGGCCACCAATCCTGAGATGTGAAATTGACGGTTCCCGGACCCAAACTAGGGACAACACCCTTGATTCTAAGGTGTTCATCTCACCTCACCGTTTTTTTTTCTCATAGAAGGTCACCAGTTTTTCAGAATGAAAGGATTTATAGTCATAACACAGGACTAGAACCCTATAGTTTTTGGATTCGAAGGTGTCCGAGTTTCTGAGTGGTAGGAGTTTCGTATGATTTCGATAAAAATAGACAAGATGGCCAATTGTAAGAAGTGGTTCCTCTCCTTATAACCGACTCTATAAAGTTTTCTAGAGTTGTCCCTAAAAAAACTCAAAAGGTCAATTAAAATTCAATCTTTATTTTTACAAAGTACCATAGACCCATGGAATAAAAAGATCTTCCCAAAGTAGTTTCAAAATAAAGTCACTAAGTCCCGAAATTTAACTTCGTGATTTATAAGTAGACTCGATCTTATTACCCCTTCTAAGAAGTAATGTCCAAATTCACTAGTTTATTAATCTTTCTTTTACAATAAAATTTTCTTCAGTTCCATGTCATACTACTGATATCATTATTATGACATAACGTATAAACTTTTAACGACTCTCATCTAGCAAAAATTAACTTCATCTCAACTATATAATCAAAGTCCACGCATAGTCACTAAATTGTAAAAATATCTGATATGAGATAAATTTCAATAAAATTCTATTACCAAAATAAAGGTACACGATATGTTATACAGGAACGACGAACTAAGTCAAGTCAAGTCAGGGAGTCAGCACAGATTGAGAAACGGTGGGGTCCCTGACGTCGTGCGGTCCGAACGGACAGGTAGTGGTTGAGACCTGGGATGAGTTTGAGTACAAGTACCACAGCCACTACGGTAGATTGGTAGAGTAAGAGACAGCAGGGGAAGAGGAGGGTGGAAATTAGAAAGGGTTGAAGTCCCAGAAAGGGTTACTTAGTTAAGAAGCGTAGGCCACCGGTTTCATGACCTCAAAGTCGAAGTCGTAGTCAGGAAGGGAACGACGAATAAAATATGTATCATCAAACGTAGGGACTAGGAGGTAGGAATAGAATAGGGAGAGGAATAACTATTGTGATCAAACAGGAGACATAGACAAAGACAAAACAATATAAGTAAACAAAATAAAAAATTTAAGGTGTATATTCACTATTGTATCTCATAAACAGAAAGAGACAGACTGAATAAAGAGATTCGTATTATGAGAGATCCAAGTAGGTGCAACAACGTTTACCGTCTTAAGGTAAGAAAGAATACTAACTCATTATCAGGTAACATCTATATACGTTTTCAAGAGTAGTCTCCTTTTTCTAACATTGATCTGAATGACACCACTAATAAAAGACCATATATGTTTATAGTTCAGTAATACAACATATAGACTTCGTTTATATTACAGAATCAGTTAATATGGAGTTACTTTTTTCTTTAAAAAATTTTTGAGTTCAGTCTCCTTCTTCTGATTCTGATATCCATAATACACTTTTCATTCTTTCGTAAGTCATTTACGTAAAACAAGAGACTTTCTTTCCAAACACTAAGATGTTACAGAAATTCAAAAGACTATTTTTCATTATTTATAAATAACTCCTGTCGAATCTTTTTTATTTCTCTATTTATCGTGGGTTTAAAACGATAAGTTTGTACTAACTACAATTATAAAAGTATAATAGAAAGTTTCAAAGAATTGGAGAGACTCGAAGTCAAAGAAATAAACAGTTTACTCCAATTATTACCATGGTTGGAGTATTCCAATAAGTCTTTAATTTATCTATTATGTACACTTTTGAATTAGAAACCATGTCTTATTCATGTACTTTTTTCTAATCGACATCAATATAAAGTCACGTATATAGGTAAAATATAAAATATTTAACCCCGGTATGAATAAAACAAATTAGGACTAAAAAATGATTTTTTATAAAACCTGCAAAAGGGTCCAGTAACTTTTGGAAATGTTCGATAATAATTATCGAAGTATCATACCATAAGGTTCACCCAGTCACCACATCTTGGGTGGACGGTCCTCTACGTCCAAACTGGGGACCCAGTCTTTTTAGGGGACCTCAACCTTTACGTCGAGGTGAGGTCATCAGAACGGACTCGTTAGGGACCTGTCTCCTCGGACCGTCCAATGTAAGACACCCCAGTGTTTCTCAATCTGTGTTGTCTCGTACACCATAAGGTAGGACATTTGGTCAGTAAGGGTGGTGCACGTCAAAACGGGGGTCATCTGTGAAATGTCACACGAAAAACTAACCGTGTTGACCCTCTTTACCTCATGACGACCGTAGATCACTCAATCTTCGACCCGACGACGATTTGTAGGAAGTTTCGTGTTCTGTCAGAGGGTTTTGTCTTAAGATGTCGGGTTTTATAGTTTCACAACGGTCACTCTTTAGGTTCTTACACAGTCCTAAAGGAAAAACTTGGTTCGCTAAGAATGAGTTGAAATTAAAAAAAATTAATAACATTTATTGTGACTGCACTTTTATGATCATCACAGAAAAACGACTCCGACAAGATACCGGACAGACTATTGACTGAAATTCGATGTTGTTATATTCTTAAAACACCACTCACACACACACACGCGTGGACACACATCCGAACATGAGACCTCGGATTACGTTTAATAGGGATTCGGTGTAGGAAACAAGAACAAGTCAGTGAGTCAGCACAGGTTGAGAGACTTCAATTTATGCGTCCCACTGTTATATGTCGGAACTACATGAGGAAAGGGGGTTAAAACTTGGTCAGACAAGGCATAGACCAAGATTGACAACGAAGAACTGGACGTGTGTCCAAAGAGTCCTCCGTCTATTCCACCAGACCATAAGGGTAGAGAACTTCTTATAAGGTGTCAAACAACACTACGTGTACCAGTTTCCGAAATCGTATCATTTACTTCGTCCTCATCTACAAAAAGACCTTAAGGGAACGAGAAAGATATTAAGTCACCTACAACCGTTAAACTAGAGACCAAGGAAACGAAAAAGACTTGCGTCGAACATGTAGACTTCAAGAACCAAGTACATGATAACTTCGGACCGAACCTCCTAAAACTCGTAATGGAACGATCGCACACTTTACTCACGTGAACACAACATCAAACTTGTAAGAAACGTAACGGGAAGAAACCCTAACCTTACTTTTGACTGAAAAAGGTCAGGACACTGGTGACGACTCAAAAGGTTTAAACGACCGTATAACTCACGTCGTGAAAGTGTCGTAGTAGAAAATCCTAAACTTTGTCGAGTCAACCCTAAGGTAGTGGAGGTGATAAAAACAAGTATCACTACGAAGGATTCCGGATGAACTGAAACGTGAGGTCCTATAGACCGAGATCCACTGACTAGTGTGGTATTACCAATAGGTCCAGTAATTCTAGAAAAACCATGTGAAGACATATAATAATCTCTTCCGTTACCGTGGGGTGAAGTCATGAGAACGGACCTTTTGGGGTACCTACCTCCTTGGACCATCCGACGTCAGGCACCCAAGTGACTCGCAGTCTGTGTTGCCTCGCTGAAGCGTAAGTGAAAAGTGAAAGTACGTAACCCCTTCCTTTACCGTTGGGTGAGGTCACAAGAACGGACCTTTTAGGGTACCTACCTCCTCGGACCACCCGACGACAGATATCCCAGCGTGTCTCAGTCTGTGCTGACTTCACTGAATCGTCGTCGTCGTCTCTGTTAATTTACCGTGAACTCTACAGGATTTTTCCTAGTTGTAAAAGTCTCATCCAATAAACCATTTCATAAGAATAACTGTAGATGTAGTCTCCTATACAATTAATCGTAAAAACAACAACTCAACGATTCAACATAGACTGAGAGACACTGGGTACCTGACGTCGTGTGGTCCGAAGAGACAGGAAGTCATAGAGTCTCAAACGGGTTTGAGTACAGGTAACTCAGTCACTACGATAGGTTGGTACAGTAGGAGACAGCGGGGGAAGAACAAGACGGGAGTCAGAAAGGGTTATAGTCCCAGAAAAGGTCACTCAACCGAGAAGAATAGTCCATCGATTTCACAACCTCGAAGTTGAAGTCGTAATTAGGAATGTCACCACATTACTTACTGCAAAGGATATTCGCTAACTATTCTTAAATTCTATGTGACGAGAACCTACGGTCCTTATCCTATTCGGGTCCTTAGGTCATGGTAATAATTTCATAAACTCGAATTAGAGAGGTAGGTACTCTCTGGGACTCTAGACGACCCGAGATGTGAGTGTCAGGACGGAAGTCCGGTATACCACAATCGGAAAGTTGGTCCCATGACCACTGGAATCGCATTTTCTCTCTCGGCCGGAGAGACTTCTAACATCTACCTTACATAAGCCTGACCAACCCCCCTTTATATTGACTGTAGTTTGACACTAAAGGGACTGTAACAACGAATCCTGTTTTGATGAAACTTTGTGTGTGTCCCTGTCTGTATTTTGTGTGTGTGTGTGTGTGTGTGTGCGTGTGTGTGCGTGTGTGTGCGTGCGTGTGCGTGTGTGTGCGACTTGGGTTTTCAGTTCCAGTAGTCTATCTAAAACTCAACTAGACCTGAACTGAAGTATCTAAACACTGAACCCCGTTAAAGGGTGAAACTCGGAGTCAAAGGGAGTATTTTATTCCTAATGTAGTGGTCGGAGTGACTACTGTACTTGACGTATCGTGTAACATTCGTACGATGTCTACGTACATAATAAACGTACAAAAGCGTGGGTTGAGATGAAGTAAGGAATCCTGTCTAAAGATCTTTACGTTAAAGACCAGTTATATAGTGGAGACTTACCTTGTACTGGTGGTCATAAAAGAGTTATTTCGTGACTAACGGAGTCACTACATTACTAAAAAAAAGAAAAAAAGTAACACAAGAAAATCCCCTTCTTTTCCGGTCAGAAACCTAACAAGAAAAGACTACCCTCAGTCTTTTCTTGAGAAGATAAACCAAAATTCTTACAGAAAACCCTCGGACCATAAGGGTCAACGGACGATGGGTGGGTCACAAGTTCATGTTGGTCGTGGGGCGGTGGACGGAGGACCCTATCAAGATCTTTTCGGAGTGTGGTCCAGAACGGGTCCCGCCCTAATCTCAAACACCCTGATTCTCTTCATCTAGGATAAGAAACGGAAGTCTTTTCTTTCGAATAAACGTAAAATATTACTTTTTCTGTTCTGTGTAATATGTCAGGAAGTTTTATTTTTTCGATCATTACTTTTACAGTCACACGCACACATACACACACCCATTACTACACAGTAACATCCAAGTAGTCAACATTGTTTATAGGACGGGACCATAGACTGTCACTAACACTCCCTTTGACGTACACACCTCAACATACACACACATATACACGTGTCCCCTGTCCCGTTGAGACATGAAAAGCGAGGTAAACGATACTTGGATTTTGAAGAGATTTGATTTCAGACAAAGAAATTCACATAAATAAAAAGACCGTCGTGACACACCGTGTACCCTAGACCAGTGTTCACTGGTCCTCTAGTTTGGGTACATCGGGCGTCACCTTCGTACCTCAGAATTGGTGACCTGGCGGTCCTTTCAGGATTTCAGATAATAAATTAACTAATCATCATCCGAAAGCCTCTTCCGTTACCGTGGGGTGAGGTCCTGAGAACGGACCTTTTAGGGTACCTGCCTCCTCGGACCACCCGACGTCAGGTACCCCAACGATTCTCAGCCTGTACTGACTCTCTGAAGGGAAAGTGAAAAGTGAAAGTACGTAACCTCTTCCTTTACCGTTGGGTGAGGTCACAAGAACGGACGTCTTAGGCTCCCTGCCCCCTCGGACCACCCGACGACAGATACCCCAGCGTGTCTCAACCTGTGCTGACTTCACTGAATCGTCGTCGTCATCCGAAATCCCCTTTTTTTGACTTAACCCATGTATACCCGTTTTGAGAACCGTGTTATGGTTCGTACATTGACGAGTTCGTCGCAAATAGTGACAATATCCTCTTTTATGTTTGTCACCGTCCTTAACGAAATTAGATACGTAGATAAAGGGGTATTATTATTATTATGTTATTAGACTTATGAATAAAAAATTTTTCCCCCTTCCTCTCCCGAGATACTCCTTATGAACCATGATTTTGAGTCTACAGGACGATATTTACGGAGATAGTAAAGAAGTAAGTTATCTGTACACACCGGGTGGACGTTACACATTCCGCGGGATGGGTCACGACTCTTATATATCTACTCACTCTTGGTTGGTCATGTGGTCTGTTTATTCACACTCCTTAGTTCTCAGTGTCCCTTCCTTCAGATATAGTCCGGTTGACGTACAAGTCTATAGTAAAATTTCATAGTTCCCTCTTTTCTAGAATAAGTTCATTGAATTGTTCTTTACCCCTCTTTTGATATTATAAAATGATACCCTATATCACTATAACAATCAGAGAGTCAGTACAGAATGAGACGCTGGGGTACTTATCGGGCGGTCTGAGGAGACAGGTACCTTAAGAGCTCCGTTCTTATGACCTCACCCAACGGCAAGGGAAGAGGCCCCCAAGAAGGGTTGGGTCCCTAACTTGGACCCAGAGGACGTAACACCCGTCTCAGAAGTGGTAGAATCGACGGTCCCTTCAGGTGATTTCCTATATGTTATTCTGTGTATGTACAGATAGTCGTAAGGGAAGTCAAGTCAAGACAGTGCAGGTTGAGAAACGTTGGGATACTTGGCGTCGTGCGGTCCGGAGGGACAGGTAGTGGTCAAGGGTCTCAAGTGGGTCTGGGTACAGGTAACTCAACCACTATGGTAGGTTGGTAGAGTAGGAGACAGTAGGGGAAGAGAAGGACGGGAGTTAGAAAGGGTCGTAGTCCCAGAAAAGTTTACTCAGTCGAGAAGTGTAGTCCACCGGTTTCATAACCTCAAAGTCGAAGTTGTAGTCAGGATGGTTACTTGTGGGTCCTGACTAGAGGAAATCCTACCCGACTAACCTAGAGGAACGTCAGGTTCCCTGAGAGTTCTCAGAAGAGGTTGTGGTGTCAAGTTTTCGTAGTTAAGAAGCCACGAGTCGAAAGAAGTGTCAGGTTGAGAGTGTAGGTATATACTGATGACCTTTTTGGTATCGGAACTGATCTACCTCGAAACAACTGTTTCATTACAGAGACGAAATATTATACGATAGATCCAACCAGTATTGAAAGGAAGGTTCCTCATTCGTAGAAAATTAAAGCACCGACGTTAGTGGTAGACGTCAATAAAACCTCGGGGTTTTTTATAAATCGGTGACAAAGGGACAGATAAACGGTACTTCACTACCCTGGTCTACGGTACTAGAAGCAAAAGACTTACAACTCGAAATTCGGTTGAAAAAGTGAGAGGAGAAAGTGAAAGTAGTTCTTCGAGAAATCAAGAAGAAGTGAAAGACGGTATTCCCACCACAGTAGACGTAAAGACTCCAATAACTATAAAGAGGGTCGTTAGGACTAAGGTCGAAGACGAAGAAGGTCGGGTCGCAAAGAGTACTACATGAGACGTACATTCAATTTATTCGTCCCACTGTTATATGTCGGAACTGCATGAGGAAAAGAATAAGCCTTGGTCAGATAACAAGGTACAGGTGAAGATTGACAACGAAGGACTGGACGTTCGTCCAAAGAGTTTTTCGTCCAGTCCACCAGACCATAAGGGTAGAGAAAGTCTTAAAAGGTCAAATAACACTAAGTGTGTCAGTTTCCGAAACCGTATCAGTTCTTTCGTCTTTATCTACAAAAAGACCTTGAGAGAACGAAAAAGGTACTAGGTCGTCTACAACCGTTAAACTAGAGACCAAGGAGAGGGAAAAGATTTTGGTCGAACTTGTAGACTTTCAAGTGCCAAGCGCATAACGACTTCGGACCGAACCTCTTAAAACTCGTAATGAAATGATCGTACACTCTACTCACATTAACACGTCATCAAACTCGTAAGAAACTGTAACGGTAAGAAACCCTAACCTTACTTTTGACTGGAAAAGGTCAGGACACGGTGACGACTCAAAAGGTGTAAACGACCGTATAACTCACGTCGTGAAAGTGTCGTAGTGGAAAGTCCTAAACTTTATCGAGTTGACCTTAAGGTAGTGGAGGTGATCGAAACAAGGGATTTAATTAGGTATTTTAGTTACATTGGGTTAATTTTATACGGGTTGCCTAAAAAAAAATTGTTTTGGTCAAAAATTCAAGTTTACCTTAGTATTGGACACTTTATAGATCAATTTTTAATTCGTATCTCTATTCGAATCGTAAATAATTTATGTGATCATATCAGGTAATATTTTCTTTCCGACTTCGGCGTACCTACATCGACACACCTAATTACGTGACAGAACTAAATTCATCCGAAGGATCACACAAAAGAGAAAAATCGGATCCCCGTAACGTTGTGTCATTCTAAACTTTACCTACTTTTTATACGGAGAAGGAGGGACAGGAGAAGAAGGAAGATTACAACTTCTTAATAAAACTTGAACCCGAGGAAGAGGTCTTCTAGTACAACTCTTAGACCTTAGACTGGTAGTCATATGTATGGAGTCAAACTTCTGATAATTGAATCTACTTTCTCTCTGACTACACGGTTCGTTACCTTAAAAGTTGAATAGAGGTAAATGTTTCCAAAGACTTGGAGGTGCGACAACTGTAAAACCTTTAACCCCCTTTGAGAAATGACAACCCCGTCCAGTAGGAGATGTCACGTCACTTCTTACAAGTCGTCACAGGGACTGGGACTCGGTGGTGTACGGTCGACGTTGTTGGTTTACGGAGGTCTATAACGGTGTACAGGGGACCCCCCACCCTATCGGGGATGAACTAGTGGTGGTGTCATCTGTTTTCCATTCAGTAACTTCCCGAACTCCGTTATTCTGTTTTAGTCTTAACATTCTAATAAACATAACGAAAATTTTCATTAACGTTATACTTATACCCCCTTCCGGATTATTTGAAAAATATCTGGACTACTTTTTCCTCCTTAGAAACCTCTGTAAACCGACAAGTTATAGTTTTATATGAGATTTCGAAACAATAAATTTTACACCTCATGAACCTATCCTTAACTATTTCTCTAGATTCTTTACCTCGTTTGTCAGGTCTTTATCTGATTATAATCCTTCTTCTTACTTTATTCGTCAGAGGATTATACTACCACTGTATTACCACGTTCAACCATGTTAGAACCTATCGATAAACATACGTAATTCAATTTTTCAAAAAATATAGAACCCTAACATATGTGATCAGTCTTATGGCAGTAACGTAATTCTTAATAGAAATGGTTGTCCTACAACATTGTACGTTCGTGCGAATATAATGTCATTCACTTATTTTCATGTCGTCTGTTATATACATATATGTTTGTATAGTCTATGTCTTATGTTATATGTAAAACTTATATATAAGTCATATCCGTGTCAATCGAATTTCTTTGTTACTTTCAAACCTCTCCATATCTTATTGGCTCACGAAAAGAAATCATTTGTAAAGTGTCCGATGAAAAGACGAAAATCAAAGAGAGAGAAAAAAAAAAGGGGATTTTATTCGGATAATTAAAGGAGAATGATTAGTTTCCCTTTAAAACGTTTTCAAAAATTTTATTTAATATTAAATTTTAACTTGCTTTTTTAATTTATTTTTATCGGGATACATTAAAAAAACGAAAAGAACTTACACAGGAAACTGTTAAATAGTAATGAATGGTATCGGAAAGACCCCTCTGTAAACAAAAACAAACTTCTAGGCTACGAATGGCTGTTAACTTTCGACTTCTTATATATTGTTTCCGTAGGACTAATACTCAGTCACAAAACTCCTACGACCACTACGTGTAATTAAAGCGTGAATTAAACAAAAGACAAGGGAGTATATCTACCGTAAGATAGGATCCTCCTCACACTCCTCACAGGACTACCAAATTAAGCAGAAGGTAACAGTAAGAACTGTCCTAAGTAGTTATTTACCTCTGTATAACGACGTTGAGTCCCATTCTCTTTTAGATTTAACTTTAAACAGCCGAACTTTAATTCAGATCATTATCAATACTCAAATTTATAAAGAAATAGACCTTGAGTCAAGATGGGTAAGTGGAACGATCTAAATCTTACGATAAAGAGAAAAAATAAACTGTAAGTGTAAAAAGAAGTCGAGTACATTAAATAAAAACACTAACCGTAGAACCAATCTAATTAAAAAAAAGAAAATCAGGGTCTATACAATTGTGAGTGTGTATCGAAATAATAAAGGACAGAACTGTATTATGTTAAATATGAATTAATTATTTTATAGGATGGATCCGATTTACTATAAGTATCTCTTAACATTATTTTCATAGTGTCTTTACTTTATGTAATTCTCAATAAAATTCTTTCACTTAGTTCTATTTAAAATCAGTACTTTTCGAAATAAAATATATAGGTGGGGTTGGAATTATTATGACAGACTAAGGATAATGATAATTTGGAAAGAGATGTCACAGAGAATTAATTATATTATTTAATAAAGATGACCTAAAGTATTAGAGTTCATCAATAATCTTTCTGTTTAAACTAAGGTAGTAGGTTCATAGCATTTATAGATGTCTCTCCACGAATTATTAATTGAGGACCTTCTTGTAGAAACCGAAAATTGAAAAGATAAATTCATGTTTGCAAGGATGAGTCACTCCACTTCAGCTCCACTCTCTTCAGCGAGTCAGCACAGGCTGAGAAACGCTGGGGCACCTGACATGGGATGATCCGAAGAGGCAGGTACCCTAAGAGGTCCGTTCCTATGACCTCACCTAACGGTAAAGGAAGAGGTCCCCTAGAGGACTTGGTCCCTAGCTTGGGTCCAGAGGGCGTAACCTCCGTCTACGAAATTGGAGACTCGGTATCTCGGATAAATATTACGACCGTAATCCGAAGGGACCAACGGAGTCACCATTTCTTGGACGGACGGTTACGTTCACTGCGTCCAAACTAGGGACCCAGCCCTTCTAGGGGGTCTCTTCCTTTACCGTTGGGTGAGGTCAAAAGAACGGACCTCTCAAGGTACCTGTCTCCTCGGACCGTCTGATGTCAGGTGCCCAAGCGTTTTCTCAACCTGTACTGACTCACTGACTCGTACGTACGTATAACCTATTGAGAAGAATGATTAGCAGAAGTAGACAGTAAGTCTTATGTGACTACACCAGAACAAAAGGATTCCGTTTTAACTAAAGGAACGTCGAAATTATGGAACGTCCAAAAGTATAAAAACTTGATCAGGAATGATCGAACTTTTCGTTACAACAATTGTGAACGTAAGAAAGACACAACAAAGTTGCACGAGACATTGTAGACGATACAGTATTTAGTAGTGTCACGAACTCCCGTGTCATAAGGACTGGAACTAAGGTATCTGTCTCTCACACTTCGCAGGCGTGTGTGTGTGTGTCAGAGAGAGACATTATAAGAGTATTTACGTATGGATACTGGAGATTTACACCTCTCGATTTAAACCCAAGTAATCATTCTGACTTGGTTTGGTGTATAAAAAAATTTTTTAGTCTCAACAAATATATATGTTCTGGTGTAATGCAGACATTTTTTTTTTTAACAGGTTTGAACCACACCTTGTCTTGGGATAAAAACAATAAGGTTACGAAGGAGACCCTTCTTTAATCGTGAGGACTATTTTTACGTATTCGTTAAACCCTGATTTTCCCAAATTCTGAACAAGACTCTTTGGTCAGTAGACTGAGAGTGAGTCACTAACAACACTTTGTAATAAAAAAGACATCAAGTCGTTTCCAATCTGTCGGTAGGAGAAAAGGATATTTACAAGAATGGTTATCACCTAGTGACTTGACCGGAAGACAACCGGAAAAACACACGTACTACGACTATTAATTTAGGAGGTTTCCAAAGAAATTTTTGTAGAGTTTTGGAGGTAATCGTTCAGTCTCAAATGTTTTCTAAGAAGATCATTTCTTATCTCGTTTTTATTCAACTATTAATTTAAAGTCGTATTATTTAAGGTGAAATGTCTATACGGGTAACACGGTACTCCTACCTCCCTTTCACAACTTTCGTGTGACCCCGGTCAAATGGTGTTCTCTTTGACTTCCGTCCTCTTAAAAACACTTATAGCAAAAAGTAAGTAACACACACAAATTGAATTAATAATCAAAATTCTGTCCATAGCAAAGGACAAAACCGATTTTCATGTAACAAAGTAGGTGTAATGTCAAGTTTGCCCGAAAACAACTTTATTGACCCTTAAATTGATGGTACCATTATAGTAATGATCCCCTTTATACAATGTTTGAGATTGGTTTTGTTAGGGTTTCACTGAAAACTTAGTGTTGGTTAACCATTTAACCTAAAGAACAACTAGACATACTCACTTATATTTTTCTACTCTACTTTATTAAGAATCCATATAATTTAAACTAAAACGAAACGTTCTAGTAAACGTTTTGTAAGAAAAGGCTAATAACTCAACCTCAGGGTCTATAGAACTACTATTATTCTTAAAGTCGATACCTGTACTACTATTGTAATCAGTGTCGTCAATTTAGAAGACAATGTTTAGTTAGGTAATCGGAAGACCATATTCTTAATCAGAAAACAATCTTTTCACATGTAATTATGACTTCAACCTAGATACATTTATATGTGTACTATTGTCTTAGATAGATTGACGAAATTGATATATAACTGAGACAGGAACCACGATCGGTCAATTATAAATAAACGAAGTAACAAATAACAATTACTGAACCTATTTCAATGTATGGGGTTTAAAGGTCTACTGTGACAACTGTTTTAGTTTAATTTTTTATGACTACACATGATTCTACTTGGTTTTATGTGATTATCCTTTAATTGATTCCTATTTACATTCTTCGTCAACGTGTTTATACCTTTCTATACTGAATCGTCGTCGTCTATATCATTATTAAAAAAATTTAGTCTCTCCGAAAAGAACTGTCATTTGAATCGCACCCAATTTTCACCAGTCTTTTGATTATACTTAAGTCGGACAAAAGTTTACGTCAATTCTAAGTCAGACAAGAATAAAACGTAACACAAACCCATCAGGTATAGTAATTTCCAAACATTACTCTCTCTCCTAGTTAGTCCAGAAAAGACACTTTCAACCTGGGTCACGATACGAATCTTGTTTTCCCTTGTCAGAACATACAACCTCAACGTACGAACCCGAACGATCCAAAATCACTTTATTTGAAAGACGTGTTTTACAAATTTTCTTATATATAATATCTTTCAAAAACTCTCTCTTAAAGTCCAAATGGTCTACAAAACTTAAGGTTTTCCACTTGAAGATTATATTCCCTTCTTGAGTATACCGTGTAACAAGTCAAAAATGGTAGTCTTCTCCCGAGAACTTTTCAGAGGGTTAGAGTCCAGTGAAGTCGGACCGTCAGATTACTGACCTAGCCGTCAGAGAATATAATCGATTATTGATTAAGGAGGACGTAGTATAGAGACAAATTTTTTTTAAGTGAAGTAGGGTATCTCTGTAGTAGAATTTCACTGTATCTTACTCTTAGTGGGTTAATTTAGTTACACGTTTTACGTCAGAACTCGTTTTGGATAGAGTCGCGTGGTGGCTTTCAAAAGGTAGTCCCTTTCCCTGAAAGTAAGATGACACTTAAATCCTGTTTGAGATGTCAAGTACCTTAAGGTACTTGACAATTAAATTGTCTGTTCTTCGTTGAGGGTCTACAAAGTACGATAAATTTCACTTTCTAAGTAAACGGAGACTCGATGTGAACCTTTGAAGTCTATCATTTTCCGAGGACTTGACTTTACTTGATTCTTTTAATGTCCTTTCAGTCAAACGAAAGGATGAACCTTTGAAAACTAAAGACTCTACTTCTTTTACTCATATTAAAAGATATTTAAATACCTAAGTTGAGACACTTACGTTCGTGGTTATTATGTACAAGTACCTTTGTACCCTTCAATAATGACCGTAGGAGGTGAAGGAGTAATCTTTTGGTTTCCGAGGCGGACGGTCGGGAATAAAGTACTTCGTCTGCTGAATCAGAGACACCGGACATAAAAAACGCACTAAAAAAATTTTTAATTAGAAAATCTCATATGAACAAAATGTTATAACACAATCAAAGATAACATGTTTTTTCTCTTAGTCGATTGTATATGTATGCAGCCGAGAAAAAACCTAAAGGAAGGGTCAATCCAGCGGTGTCTCGCAACTCATCCCGGGGAGTTCGATGTGTCATCCAAGAGTAGGCAGTAGATAAAATACGTATCATAGTCATCATATACATATAGTTGGGTGAAGGGTTAAGTAGGGTAGGGTGAAACACAGGTATGTAACAAGAGATGTAGACACAGAGACAAAGACGAAACGTCTATTCTAGTAGACATGGTAAAAAGATCTAAGGTGTATATACGTAATTATATACTATGAACAAAAAGAGGAAGACTGAATGAAATGAGTCATACTGTCGGGGATCCAGGTAGGTGTAGAGATGTTTACTGGGTTAAAGAAAAATCCCGACTTAATATAAGGTAAATATATACATGGTGTAGAAATAGGTAAGGAGACAACTACCTGTGTCCAACGAAGGAATAGGACCGAGAACATTTATCACGATGTTACTTGTGACCTCACGTACACAGAAGAACCTAATATCAAAGTGATCCATATACGGGTCCTCACCCTAACGACCCAGTATACCATCAAGACAAGAATCAACCAAAAAATTTTTATAAATGTAAAAAATTAAAAAAACCGACGCCATCCAGAAGCAACGACGCGAACCCGAAAAAGACCAACACCGTTCACCTCCGATGAGAAACCAACGTCACATGTCGAAGAGTAACGCCAACGAAGAAAACGATACCTCGTTGTTTCGGTGTCAGGTGTTTTTTTTTACTATTCGATCTGAAGTAATTTTAATTTTTAAGGACGAAACGTTTTCTATAACTCTTTTATATTTCTGATCCTCTTTTTTCGAACGTTTTATGTATAGACTATTTCCCGACAATAAGGTTTATGTGTTTTTCACAATTTGAGTTATCATTCTTTGGATCAGTCAACAGTCTATCCATAAAACGTTCCAAAAAGAGGATCAGAAAAATAAAAAACTATAGACATTATTACGATCACCAATTTTTTTTTTTTTTGGGTGAACGGTCACACCCATCCACATTCTGTGTGTCTCAGTTAGGGACCCAACCCTTCTAGGGGACCTCTTCCGCTGTCTTTGTGTGGGGTCATAAGAACGGACCTCTTAGGGTACCTGTCTCCTCCGGTGCCGGGTCTCCCATCGGTTCTCAGCCTGTGTCGACTTCACTGAATCGCGTGCGTGTGTACGTGCGTACGTGAGTTAATATTTTACTCGGTTCCTGGAATTGTCTAGGGAGTGGTTTCTTCTATACATACATCTACCCGTTTATTCACTCACTTCTTTGTGAAGTGTAGTAGTTTGGGTCCAGAAGGTGTAACGTCCGTTTAAGAAGTGGTCGATTCGGTGGTCTCTTCGGGAGTATACAATAGACCTTCTATGGTCACCTTTATGGTTACTTTGTGGTGATGTGTGAATAATTTTACTGGTTTTAGGTGTTACAACGGAGGTAGTTTACGACTACTCTTACATCGCGTTGTCCTTACACGTAACGACAATCCTTATGTTTTACCATGTGGGTGAAACCTTCTGTCAAACTGTCGAAGAATGTTTTGATTTGTGCAAGAATGGTATACTAGGTCTTTAAGATGAGGGACGACAAATGAGTCTTCTCAATTTTTGAATACAGGTGTGTTTTTGAACATGTGTCTATAAATTGATTAATAAAAATGGTTATTAATAAATTGTTTCCAACGTTTATTATAATTTTAACGTAGATTCTAAGTTAGAATTTAAGAAATCCAGAGACAAGTCTTCCAGGAAAACAAGGGTCTAGGTATCCACCTCTAAAGAGAAGGTCTAAAGTTTCAGTCTAGTTAAAACGTCCAACAAGTGAGAAGACTAACATTGAGTCACCAGGAGTTTGGTCTCTGCGAACCCCGACAGTGTATTCCTCCCTCTCCCTCTATAATGATCATCTGTCTCCGGTCTTTACGACGACTTCTGGGCCTGGTGACCTGTCGACGGTATCCACCGTGTTCCTGTCAGTGCGGCTCAGACCCTTTCGGACGAGGTTGTGGAAGACAGAGAATCTACAGAAGACACAACAAAGGAGGAGTCGGATGGAGGGTACATAAGAAGATTTAGGGATCCGATTAAGAACTAATATTACCGTTATGTTACCAAGAATGTTATTCTAGTGAACACAGAGTCTATTTTTGGTCACAAGAATCTTATACGTACAATAAAGACTTTCATAAAACAGTTTACATTCAAAGATAGAGTGTCTCCATGCTCAAGTAATAAAGTACAAATCGGAAGAAAACTCTTCTCTATGAACAGTTTCGACCGGATGAATAATAAGAGGTAGGAATTCTATACAAAGTTACTACGTAGACTGTTGAATATGAGTCTAAAAGAAAACCTACATTATCAACATGGTATTATTTCTACTTCGATTAACATTCTTAGAGGGTTTCACATCTTAAGTTAGAACATTGACTAATTAAGAAGCGTGTTTTGGTAAGGTAGTTTCTACCCACAAAAATTTAAGAAATACTACTTTGAATTTGTTATGTTTCCTTTTTGTGGTTTGATCTATACGATGGAATTCAACGTCGACCACGGAGGGGAATGGGTTTTACGAGTTATTTATAATCGGGAATAATAGACATTTTTTTTTTTTATATATATATATATATATATAATAAACTTTCGTGTTATCGAAGTTTATCTAATCATAATTATCTAGACAAGAATAAAGTTCTGCATGCACAATCAAATTTTAGACAGGTTTAGAAATTATAGGATCAAGTTTTATGTATCAGATATATCGTTTGGTTCGTTACTTAATAAATTCTTCGTAGAATTCTTTAAAGATGAAACCTTATTCAGACTGACAGAGTATCTTCCGAATAGGGGAGCGAGGTGAGATGAGGTCGGTGCGACCAGAGGAAAGACAAGGAATTCTGAAGGTCCCTCGGAGAACAGAGTCTTAGCACCGAGAAAGACGAGGGAGAGGACCTATGAGGAAGGGATCCTTGAGTGCCCCGAGTAGGAGAGTGAAGGGAGTTTAGAGGTGTGTTCATAATTATAGTAACAGTAAGAAAAAAATTTTAAAAACCCGTGTCATACACCGTACGCCTTAGAATCAAAGGACTAGTCCCTAACTTGAACACGGGAGACGTCACCTTCTTGTCTCACCATCGGTCACCTGACGGTCCCTTCAGGGTTCATAGTAAAAGAATCCCTCGGAAGGAAGTGGGTGAGTAATGAGAGATGAACGGGTTGTAATAAAAAGAGGTACCGTGAATAGTGGAAGATCACTTTCAGTGATTCAGTGCAGACTGAAACGTTGGGGTACCTGATATGTCAGGTGCCTTAAGAGGTCCGGTCTTATGACCTCACCCATCGGTAAGGAAAGAGGTCCTCTAGAAGGGTTGGGTCCCTAGCTTGGGTCCAGAGGGTGTAACGACCGCCTAAGAAATGGTTGACTCGGTGGTCCCTTAGGGATAGTGGAAGATTACATGATATATAAAATCAGTAAACAACATCATTCATGAGTTATTTATACACACACAAGTGAATCATTTATTTTTCTTCCTTTCCACACCTACGGTCATTACAAAACGACCTCACCCACATCATCCGTACCAGAGAGGGACCTCGAGATTCTGACCTCCCTCGAAGACTGACGTCAGGCATCGATTACATCGATTAAGACCTTCACACGGTTGTCCCGGAAAGACTAAGGGGTCGAAGGACTGTCAACGTCTCCATCGGGAACAAAATCTCCTATAAGACCCTCAGAGAGGACCTCTGGGTCTCTCTCAGTCGAAAAGAAGTGGTAGAGAGAGTAAGTAGAATCAAATAGGTTTACACGGGACAATAGATTCTGACTTGGGACTGATTATGATGTGGGAGTAGACTGTAGTTCTTTCGACTAGTAGTCCTTGTGATTTACTGGCGTTATTCGGTGTGGGCTCAAATAAACTGGGGTGTTTGATTTACTTGTTAAGATTTAAGGAGAAGGTTACTGACTCATTGTGGATGAGGTAAAGTCTTTAAAGAGAAGGATTAGGGAGTCTTTGTACCTAAAGACCTTAACTACTTTTTTATGTAAGAAAGGTAGGGACGGGAGACAGACCTTATCAAACGTGGACGACACCTACTGACAATTCTGACGAGGGGTCTCCGTTCTTTTAACACGTAGAGTTATAAACTCGTAAAACGTATTACATAGGACATCCTATAAAACACCTTAAAAGTTCTATACAACGTAACCCATTGAGTTTAATTCAGTGTTTTTGGTCGACAAACCAATATTTGGTAGGTAACACCTAAACGTCACGTATAATACCTAAGTTTAGAAGAAAGTTGATTTTTACCGAACAAAAGGAAAAGACTAATGAGTCAACTACTGAACACACTAAACCCTGTTAGTCTCGGACTCTTAGACCGACAACGAAGGACAGAAGACATGTAAGACAACTTCGTCGATTTGAGACACAGATCACACCAAAAAAGGAAGAAAAAAAAAAAAAAACCATATAGACACCACAAACGGAAACTTTGACTTTTGTAAAAAGTTTCTCTTTTGGTAGAGTCTTTTTGTAGTATCTCCCTTTTAGGAGAAGTGACAAACATATTAAAATATCTCCGTTCGGTTCCTGTCCGATGAGGAGACTTTTCTGTTTGGACCATTCTCCTCTAAAGGATTATGTCTTTCGCCCACTTCATCTTCCATAGTCTCCTACCTCTCCCGGTTGTATAAAAAAGTACCCATACTTTTAAACATTATGTTTCAATGACTTATTGTACACTCAGTTAATATAACGTGAAAATTGTGTGACACCCAAAAAAAAAAAAAGATAAACAATTTCTCAATAACATGCTCAAAAATTCTCAACCAAGGGTCCCTTAAGGGACCACCAGGTCAACAATCCTAAGACGAGAAAGTACAGGCTCCCGGGTCCAAGTCACGGACCAGTCTCTTGATTCTTGGGTCTTCGACGTGTCGTGTCGGTTTTTTTTGTTAACCAAGGGTTTTTCACGTCTTCCCTGACAGGGAAGTTTTCAACATTAAATATAGTACTCTTTAACAGTGACTTGTAATAAAAAGTTTTCTCTCAAAGAGAAAACCAACAGGATCAGTCATATAAAGGGTGAAGTCTACTTTCAGTCTGGGATTGTTGTTTCTCTTACGTGAAATTTTTACCCTCAGAATATAGTAGATTGTATTATAGAACAATCCACAACTTCTGTCCTCTTCTCTCTTTCGTCCTCTCTTTTATTTCTGAGAACTACTGGTAATTATTTTAAATATAAAAAATTTTCCCAAAATGTAATTCCTTAAGACGGTGTTTTGTGGTAATGTATTTTATAATAGGATTTGTATACTATATCACTCATATTTATTCAATTGAGGGTCCTACATGGTTCTTCTGAGTCCTATCTCCTTATAAGGATGACACTCATACGTCCTCAAGTTCTATCTAAGACGTACTTACTCCACCCTTTCCTTTGGGAACCTTCCTCTCGGAGTATAAACTTGGACATCCTAAACAATTTCCCGGGTCTTATATGTATAAAATTAATTAGTGATTTAAGGTGTCAGACTATGTAACGGTGTGTGTACCACAAAGTTATGTACAACCAGTTTGTTAAACTCTTGTTACTACGGACAACTCGTGTATATATCTACAATTAAGGAAAGAAGGAAGAAGAACTGAATTTTCTACTTTACTATGGATGGTATTGTCCGTAGTATAAAGTTGGTACTTCGGTCATAAGAATCCGACTATCCCGTCCTTCTACATTTTCTACACTCCGAAACTCAAATAGTTCCTTGACAAACGAGGTCTACAAAAGAATACAATTATATATATATATAAAAAAACGAAGGTTCACGTTTAAATATAAAAAAGATAAAAAAATAACTTCATAACAACGGGATGCTATAACGTATTCAAAGTCCATACGTTTTGTCACTTAGTGTCAAAAATTCTCAATATCAAGGAAATGTCAATATTCTATAACCGATATAAGGGGTATAACATGTTATCTAGGTACATCGAATAAAACATGGGTCATCAAACACGGAGAATTAGGGATGGGGATATGACGGGGAGAGGTGAAGGGAGAGGGGTGACCATTGATGATCAAACAAGAGATACAGACATTCAGACGAAGAAAAAACAATATAAGTGATCAAACAACATAAAAAAAGTTAAAGTATGAATTCACTATTGTACATTACGAACAGAAAGAGACTTAATAAAGTGAAACGTATTTCAGGTAGGTACAACGACGTTTACAGTTTTAATGTAAGAAAAATACCGGTTCATCATAAGGTAACATACAGATACACACACTGTAGAAAGAAAAAAAAAGGTAAGTAGACAACTACCCATGAATCCAACGAAGGTATAGAACCGTTAACATTTATCACGACGATACTTGTAATCCCACGTACATAGAAAAGCTTAATACCAAAAGACGTCCACACACGGGTGCTCCCCCTAACGTCCTAGTATATCGTTGAGATAAAAATGAGAAATTTTTTTCGAGATATGACAAAAAGTGTCACCGACGTAGTTAAATGTAAGGATGGTTGTAACATGTTCAAAAGGGAAAAGAGGTGTCGGAATGGTTGTAAACGGTTGAATGAATAAACAAACAAAAGTCGATATGGTGTATCGTAAGTCTTAGAATCAAGGGACTGGTCCCTAGTTTGGGTACGGGGACGTCTTCTTCGTGTCTCAAAATTACTGACCTGGAGGTCCCTTCAGGGACATCTGAAAAATACTCTCAGTAAGACCTCTTCCTTTACCGATGGTGGCTGAGGTCATAAGAACGGATCTCTTAGGACACCTGTCTCCCCGGACCACCCGACGACAGGTATCCTAGCGTGTAAGTATCGCAGTGTGTCTCAGCCTGTGCTGACTTCGTTGAATCGTACGTACGTACGTACGTAACCTCTTCCTTTAGTGTTGGGTGAGGTCATAAGAACACACCTCTTAGGGTACCTGTCTTCTCGGACCACCCGACGGCAGATACCCCAGTGTGTCTCAACCCGTGCTGACTTCACTAAATCGTCGTCGTCGTCGTCGTCGTCGTCGTCGTCGTCGTCGTCGTAAGACTGTCCATATTCCACTATAGAGTAACACCAAAACTAAACGTAAAGGGACGATTAATTACTACAACTCGTGGAAAAGTACACGGACAATCTGTAGACGTAAAGGAGAAACCTTTTATAGATAAGTCAAGAAGACGGGCAAAAAATTAACCCAATAAACTAAAAAAAAAAAAACTACAACTCGACATACTCGATACTTCTATTTTTCTCGACATGAGTCTTTTGATATCGTGCGACTACTTCCTTTAACTTCTACCTTTCTATATGACACAAGGACCTACCCTTCTTAGTTATAACAAGTTTACTGGTATAATGGGTTCCGTTAGATGTCTAAGTCACGTTAGAGATAGTTTTATGATTCCCGTAAAAGGTGTCTTGTTCTTGTTTATTAAAATTTTAAACATGTCTTTGTGTTTTTGGGGTTTGTCGGTTTTGTTAGATCTCTTTCTCCTTGTCTAGATTTCTTTAGTGTGAAGGACCGAAGTCCGATACGAGGTTTTGACGTCATCAGTTTTGTCATACCATCACCGTGTTTTTGTCTGAGTATCTAGTCACCTTGTCCTGTCTGTCGGGTCTTTATTTGGTTGTGTGATTGCCACTCAATTAGATACTCCTGTCTTCACTATTAAGTGTTACTTCCTTTTTTTGTCAGAGACGATTCACCACGACCCCTTTACCTTGTCGATGTACATTTTCTTACTTTAATCCCGTAAAGGAACCTTCTTTTCAATACTGGTTGGATCTATCGTATAAGTTTTCGTCTCTGTAATGAAACGGCTGATTCCAGGCAGATCAGTTCCGATACCAAAAAGGTCACCAGTACATACCTACACTCTCAACCTGACACTTCTTCCGACTCGCGGCTTCTTAACTACGAAAACTTGACACCACAACCTCTTCTGAGAACTCTCAGGGAACCTGACGTTCCTCTAGGTTGGTCAGGTAAGACTTCCTCTAGTCGGGACCCTAAAGAAACCTTCCTTGACTACGATTTCGACTTCTAGGTCATGAAACCGGTGGAGTACCCTTCTCAACTGAGTAACCTTTTCTGAGACTACGACCCTCTCTAACCCCCGTCCTCCTCTTCCCCTGCTGTCTCCTACTCTACCGACCTACCGTAGTGTCTGAGCTACCTGCACTCAGACTCACTTGAGGCCCTCTACCACTACCTGTCCCTCCGGACCGCGCGACGCTAAGTACCCCAGCGTTTCTCATCCTGTACTAACTCGCTGACTTGACTTGACTATCGTGGTATATGTTTTCATTCTTAGGTCTATGACATTTTAAAGATCTCCTTTTGTATCCGTCTTGTAAGAAACTGTAGTTAATGTCGTTATAAAAGAACTTAGACAGAGGATTTCGTTCCCTTTAATTTTGTTTTTATTTGTTTATCCCGGATTAATTTAAAAAATTTCGAAAATGTGTCGTTTCCTTTGGTAACCGTTTTACTTTTCTGTCAGAGGACTTACCCTCTTTTATAAACGTTTACTATACTGGGTATTCCCTAATTATAGGTTACATTTACAAAATAAGAAACAGGGACTTTGGTGACAATAACATCTTTTTTTTCTTAAGAAGTAACTATTTGGGGATTTTCCTTCTCACGTAGAAAAAAGGTCCATGACTTTCCATCCGGACTAGACTACAGTGTTGTCAGAAGAGCCTATTTCTTTTTGTGCTTTAGTAAACAAACGACTACAGAGGTTAAGAAGTACGTTGTATTGTGAAATAGGTCTTGTACACTTTAACTGAGTATGCATAAACATATCATGGATAAACCCGTAATAGAAACCCAGACAAGGTTCTCTCTTAAAGGACAAACCCCTTCAAGAACCGAGTGTTTAAGTCTATTGGACGTTGTATTAGACAAAAAGTTAATAATGTCTAAAGGACGAAGTCGGTAACGATTCGAAAACAGGAGTCTGATTAGTGTCACGATGGTAATTAAGGTGTTTACTGGTGGAGACTTTGAAAGGAAGTGTTTGGTATTTGGACCCAAGAGGGGAGTTTGTCAGTATCAGTGGCAGACACGGTCAATAGTTAACTAACAGAGACTCGAGGATTAAGTTGAAACAAACGAAACGAAACACGATCGACCTGGGACGTTCGTAAAGGGGTCTAGTCGATCACGCTACAATCCGAAACAGTCGCCTCCCGCTCCGTCACGATAACGACCTCCGTCCCTGACGAGAAAACCCAAGAACACACTTCTACCTCCCAACCCCGACACCCCCCTCCAACGAGGATGTCGAGAACTGTCTTTCGTTGTATATCCTGTGGGTACGTCGTGTATCCGTGAGTACGTGGTTGTACAAAACGGTCGCTATACGTTTTTAGTCTTTCACTCAAAGTGGTCGTAGGGTGTCCCGACTAAGGGTCGATCAAAAGGATCCCGGGGTTGTCCACCCAAGGTCGGTCGGGACCGACCACCGTGAAGTCGTTTGAGAGACAGCAATTCATCCGGTATCGGTGTGGGAGAGGTTGTCCCGGACATACAGTCACAACCGAAGAAAGGTTTAGAAGAGGAAGGTACCCAAAATCGGAGTCGACATCTCCATCATCGGGGAGGGATGCAGACGATAAGAACATAAGCCAGTTCAAATGAAATAACGATTCTACAGTGGAGGAGAATAAATCAATTGATAATTAATAAATAGGGAATCAATGAATTAACGATAATCATCAAGTAATGATCTATTATTACGAAATATAAATTTACAAGGTAAGTTAAATGACTCACCAAAGATAGAGGATCAATCGGGGACTGACTGTGTAGAAGACATCCATTAAGTATCGTTAAGACGTACCCGACAGAAATAAAATGTTTTTAAAGTGCTCAGATGATTGAAGGTTTTATTTAGTCGGATAGTCAACATTACAATCTGTACATGTTGGTTTAAAGGTTCGGACTATTAGATCATGTAATTTAAATTTAAGAAAGCGTTTCCAAGTCTTTAGTCCTTTCTAAGTCTCTGTAACTTAAAGACAACCACCGGAAAGAATTTGGGTAATTGTAAATAAAATTAATACCAAGGTACCAGTATAAAGTTTATCAGGCTCTTGATTTAACGTACACATTTTTGAGGTCACAAATCCCTTTATAAACCTATAATCTATATCCGAGATCTTAACGGATGTTGATTTTCTAGACTCTCCTACTCTCACTTTTTCGACCGAATTTTGAATTGAAATTTTTTTTGTTTCTAGTACCGTAGACCAGGATAGTGAAGTACCGTTTATCTTCCCCCTTTTCATCTTCGTCAGAATCTAAAATAAAAGAACCCTAGGTTTTAGTGACGTTTGTCACTGACGTCGGTACTTTAATTTTTTACGAATTACCTTCTACGAGGAACCTTCTTTTGAGACTGTTTAGATCTGTCGTATAATTTTTCGTTTCTGTAGTGAAACGGTTGTTTCCAGGTATATCAGTCAAGTCAAGTCAAGTCAAGTCAGCGAGTCAGCACAGGCTGAGAAACGCTGGGGTACTTAGCGTCGTGCGGTCCGGAGGGACAGGTAGTGGTTGAGGGCCTCAAGTGAGTCTGAGTGCAGGTAGCTCAGTCACTACGGTAGGTCGGTAGAGTAGGAGCCAGTAGGGGAAGAAGAGGACGGGGGTTTGGGAGGGTCGTAGTCTCAGAAAAGGTTACTCAGTTGAGAAGTGTACTCCACCGGTTTCATGACCTCAAAGTCGAAATCGGAGTCAAGGAAGGTTTCTTTAGCGTCCCGACTAGAGGAAGTCTTGCTTGACCAACCTAGACGAACGTCAGGTTCCGTGAGAGTTCTCAGAAGAGGTTATGTTGTCAAGTTTTGATAATTAAGAAGTCGCGAGTCGGAAGAAATGTCAGGTTGAGAGTGTAGGTATGTACTGGTGTCCTTTTTGGTTTCGGAACTGATCTGTCTGGAATCAGCCGTTTCATTACAGAGACGAAAACTTATATATAGATCCAACCAGTATTGAACAGAAGGTTCCTCATTCGCAGAAAATTAAAGTAGCGACGTCAGTAGTAGACGTCACTAAAACCTCGGGGGGTTTTATTTCAGACTGTGACAAAGATGACAAAGGGGTAGATAAAGGGTACTTCACTACCCTGGTCTACGGTACTAGAATCAAAAGACTTACAACTCAAAATTCGGTTGAAAAAGCGAGAGGAGAAAGTGAAAATAATTCTCAGAAAAATCGAGGAGAAGTGAAAGACGGTATTCCCACCACAGTAGACGCATAGACTCCAATAACTATAAAGAGGACCGTTAGAACTAAGGTCGAACACAAAGAAGATCAGGTCACAAAGAGTACTACAAGAGACGTATCTTCAATTTATTCGTCCCACTGTTATATGTCGGAACTGCATGAGGAAAAGGATAACCTTGGTCAGACAACAAGGTACAGGTGAAGATTGACAACGAAGGACTGGACGTTCGTCCAAAGAGTTTTTCGTCCAGTCCATCAGACCATAAGGGTAGAGAAAGTCTTAAAAGGTGTCAAATAACACTAGGTGTATCAGTTTCCGAAACCGTATCAGTTCTTTCGTCTTTATCTACACAAAGACCTTGAGAGAACGAAAAAGGTACTAGGTCGCCTACAACCGTTAAACTTTAGACCAAGGAGACAGAAAAGATTTTGGTCGAACTTGTAGTCCCTCAAGTGCCAAGTGCATAACGACTTCGGACCGAACCTCTTAAAACTCGTAATGAAATGATCGTACACTCTACTCACGTTAACACGCCATCAAACTCGTAAGAAACCGTAACGGAAAGAAACCTTAACCTTACTTTTGACTGGTAAAGGTCAAGACACCGGTGACGACTCAAAAGGTTTAAACGACCGTATAACTCACGTCGTGAAAGTGTCGTAGTAGAAAATCCTAAACTTTATCGAGTTGACCTTAAGGTAGTGGAGGTGATCGAAACAAACATCACTACGAAAGATTCCGGGTGAACTGAAGTGTAAGGTTCTACAGACCGAGATCTAATCTCTAGTGTAGTAGTACTAATAGACCCAGCACTTCTAGAAAAAACATGTCAAGAAGACACATAAGAACGGTGGAGAAGAATTATAGAAGACGAAGACAATCCAGGTATGGTAAAGACAGGGAATAACTCGGGTAGAAACGTACTTTAAAAGGGAACCATAGAGATTAAAAGAATTTCTCTAGAGATCAGAAAGGGTAAGAAAAGAAAAGGAGATAAAGAAACGTAACTAGTGACTTCTTCCGAAAGAATAGAGAAGAACGACAAGAAACCTTGAGACGTAAGTCTACGAATATAGAAAGGAAAAGAGGAAACGAAAAGCGGAGAGAAGAAAAGTGTCGATAAACATTCCGGAGGGGTCTGTCGGTAAAACGAAAAAACGTAAAGGTATATCAGTTTCGATACCAAAAAGGTCATCAGTACATGACTACACTCAACCTGGTATTTCTTCCGGCTCACGACTTATAAACTACGAAAGTTTAACACCACGATCTCCACTGAAAACTTTCAGGGAACCTAACGTTCCTCTAGTTTAGTCAGTTAGGAGTTCATTCGGTTGGGATTCATAAGTGACCTTCTTGACTACGACTTCGACTTTGAGGTTATGAAACCGACCACTGTACTACGTTTCTCGACTGAGACCTTTTCTGAGACTACGACCCTTTCTAACTTCCGTTTCCCTCTTCTCCCACAGTCTCCTACTCTACCAACCTATCTTAGTGACTGAGTTACCTGCACTTAAACTCGTTCGAAGTCCTCTATCACTTCCTGTCCCATCGGACCGCACTACGTCAGGGACCCTAACGTTTCTTAACCTGTGTTGGACCACTACCTTGCTGTTGTTACTTTTGTTTCCTAAAGTTTTAAACATAGAGATGATTATTATTCGGACATCCGTTTGATTTAATTTTTTTTGTGAGATGAGTTGGGTGTGTTACTTTATAGCATTGTAAACTCTTAAAACCCAAAACACGATTAGAAACAGTTCTTACTGGGTATGTCTCTTTTATAGATGTTTATTATATGGACTACTCTTGAATCGCAGGTATTATATAATTCTTAAGTATATTAAGTCGTTCTCTTCTGGTTGTTAGGTTAATTCCTGTCTGTTTCATAAATTTATCTGTAAGAGATTTCTCCTTTATATTTACCGGTTGTTCGTCCACTTTTTTACGAGTCACAGTAATTTCTTTACGTTCAGTTTTGGTGTTACTCTATGGTAAAGTGTAGGTGAACCTACCTATCTTAATTCTTTATTTTGTTTTATTGATCACCACCACTCGTAAATCTCTTTAACCTTTGAATTATGTAACGACCATCCTCATATTTTATCATGTCTGTGACCTCTTTCTCAGACCGATAAGGCGTTACTAATTTAAGGTGGAGATCCCTATTTAGGTTTTCTTGACTTTTATCCACAAGTTTGTTTACTGATTCGTTTACAACTATCGTTGTGATAAGTGTTATCTGTTTTCCACTTTTGTTCGGTTTACAGGTAGTCGACTACTTACTCATTTGTTTCACCGTATAGGTATGTTACCTTATAATATGTCTATATTTTTCCTTACCTCATGTTTAATGTGATGTTACACTTACTTGAATCTTTTATAATATGATTCGATTTCTTAATCCATGTCTTCCAGTGTTCAACATGCTAAGGTAAATATATTTTATAGGTCTTGTCCTTTTAGGTCTCTAATCACCAAAGGTCCCCGGTCTTCCTTCTACCTTATCCCTCTCTCTCAACTTGTCCATATCCAAAAGGAAAAACCAACTATTCCAAGATCTTAACTGTCATCACTATCAACATCCTGTAACATTAATATGATGTGCGGTGACTTGATATGTGAAATTCCACCAATTTTACCACTTAAGACATAACATATATGAAGTGACGTCACTTTTCTAACACCTTTCCTTCCTTAACCTCCACGTTTTGTACTTGTTAAGAAATTTCTTTAAAACTACATTTCTCATCAACTTTTACCACGTTACCGTCCTTCCCCTACATCACACTTACCTTTCCAAAATTTTATAATTTTTTAAAATTTTTATCTAACTTTTGTCACAATAGCATATCATTAATAGTTTCCATGAACGACTTACCATTAATCCACATACCAATGGTGTGTCTGTATCTCCCACCGTTGTGACCTACTTCTCGGTAACTAGACAACCTAGGGTTTGTATTCTATGTTACTAGTGGAAACGGAGACTAAGAGTACCAGAGTGACGTACTTTCTTTACTTACTATTGTCATCCATTCGTTCTATTTTCTATCTTCTGATATCCCTGATTGACACACACGCATCAATGAGTCAGTACAGGGGTGTCTAACATCGGGAGGTCCGAGGAGATAGGTACCCTAAGAGGTTCGTTCTTATGGTCTCACCCAACGATAAAGGAAGAAGTTCTGGGTCCCTAGCTCGGGTGGAAAGGACGAACCATCCACCTAAGAAATGGTGACTCGTTGGACTCTTCGGAGTTAGAGTCCCCAACTGTTTAAGTGTAAGGATGGACCAGGTCTCTGGACGTCGTAGGGACCCCGGTGAGGACCGGGGACCGCTATAAAGAAACGTCTGTCGATGGACGGTCTTGTCTGGAAATCATGCCGGAACTGTCCCTACAAACGTCGTGGAGAGGTCTCGTCCTAGGACTAAGTTTGGGTGTAAGGCCTTCGACTCGTACACTAACACTTACTTTAGATTGTAAAGACACTAAATCGATTGAATTATAGAATTATACTATAAAGTTATGGTTACAAAACAGGAATCAGGACGACGAAGAATTTATATTATGTAGACTAATATTGTAAAAACTGATACAACAGGAATCTTACACAAGGGAAAAACTAGTTTTATCATGGTAGGAAAAATCCCTATTTTTTATAAACAACTGTAATCTTCTTTTCAGTCTTAGATTTGTCTCTTTTTACCTGTCTATTACTGACCTTTTACAAATATGGTTTACAATTTCCCAAATAAGTGAGAAAGAGCTGAGATTACTTGAAATCATTGGAGTATTTTGTTTATAAAATATGAAACTAAAAAATAAATAAATTTATTGAAAATTTAAGACAATGTTGATGAATTGTGAGTATGAATTGTGAGGTAATAATTAGGACTTTTAGACAGGTAAACGGAATAACGAGACAATTAGATTGGAGAGGATGGATGTGATATACATCATATCACATACCGTATAAGAGATACGGTATCTCTTAATACAAAACTTTCAGAACGTTAAGACTACTAATCCAGATACTTCAAAACAAATTTAGAATTTCTTGAGACAATGGCACACAACTAGTAGATGAAGATATTGTCAAAACAAAAACGAAACCAACAACCGACTCGACCCAGAAGTGACGTCGTGTGCCCGAAAGAGATCAACACACCTCCCCCGATGAGAGAGCAACGTCACACACCCGAAGAGTAATACCACCGAAGAGAACAACTCGGGTCTGAGACCCACACGTCCGAAGTCGTCAATACCACGGACCCGAGTCTTCAACGTCAAGTGTCCGAGATCTCGTACCCGAGTCATCAATACCGTGTACCCGAATCAACCGTCGTGACGTACACTTTAGAAGGGTCTGGTTCTTAGCTTAGGTACACGGGACGTAACCGTCCATCTAAAAATTGGTGATCTGGTGGTGCCTTCAAGACATTTACAAAATTTGTAAACAAATTTGTAGACATAACCAACTCCCTTTATTGTAACTTATTGTTGTCACGAACGTGGGGAAGGGATGAATCGAACCTTAAAGTTGTCGATAGGAATAACGGTCGGAGAATTTCAGGGGTAAGTCAAATCAAGTCAAGTCAGCGAGTCAGCACAGGCTGAGAAACACTGGGGTACTTGCCGTCGTATGGTCCGGAGGGACAGGTAGTGGTTGAGGGTCTCAGGTGGGTTTGGGTACAGGTAACTCAACCACTACGGTAGGTCGGTAGAGTAGGAGACAGCAGGGGAAGAGGTGGACGGGAGTTAGAAAGGGTCGTAGTCCCAGAAAAGGTTACTCAGTCGAGAAACGTACTCTACCGGTTTCATAACCTCAAAGTCGAAGTTGTAGTCCGGAAGGTTACTTGTCGGTCCTGACTGAAGGAAATCCCACCTGACCAACCTAGAGGAACGTCAGGTTCCCTGAGGCTTCTCAGAAGAGGTTGTGGTGTCAAGTTTTCGTAGTTAAGAAGTCGCGAGTCGAAAGAAATATCAGGTTGAGAGTGTAGGTTATGTACTGATGACCTTTTTGGATTTTCTGCTACGACACTTTCACGACGCGAGTTACACAGTCGTTTAAACCTTTTGAGTCGTCACCGGTGTCCTGACCTTTTTCAGTCAAAAGTAAGGTCAGGGATTCTTTCCGTCACGGTTTCTTACGAGTTTGATGACGTGTTAACGTAAGTAGAGTGTGTGATTATTTCATTACGAGTTTTAAGAGGTTATACACTTGGCACTTGAAGGTCTGCAAGTTCGACCAAAATTTTTGTCGTCTCCTTGGTCTCTAGTTTAACGGTTGTTAGTCGACCTAGTACCTTTTTCGTTCTCTCAAGGTCTTTTTGTAGATAAAGACGAAATAACTAATACGGTTTCGGAAACTGACACACCTAGTGTTATTTGACCTTTTAAGACTTTCTCTACCCTTATGGTCTGGTCGACTGGACGGAGAACTCTTTGGATGTACGTCCAGTCCTTCGTTGTCAATCTTGACCTGTGCCTTGTTACCTGACCAAGGTTTATCCTTTTCTCATGCAGTTCCGACATATAACAGTGGGACGAATAAATTGAAGATTCGTCTCATGTAGTACTCTTTGCGACCTGACCTTCTTTGTGTTCGACCTTAGTTCTAACGGGCCTCTTTATGGTTATTGGAGTCTATGCGTCTACTGTGGTGGGAATACCGTCTTTCACTTCTTCTTGATTTCTCGGAGAACTACTTTCCCTTTCTCCTGTCACTTTTTCAACCGAATTTAGAGTTGTAAGTCTTTTGTTTCTAGTACCGTAGACCAGGGTAGTGAAGTACCGTACATCTACCCCTTTGTCACCTTTGTCACAGTCTGAATTGAAACCCCCCTAGGTTTTAGTGACGTCAACCACTAACGTCGGTACTTTAATTTTCTGTGAATGAGGAACCTTCCTTTCAATACTGGTTGGATCTGTCGTATAATTTTTCGTCTCTGTAATGAAACCTGTTGTTTCCAGGCAGATCAGTTCCGATACAAAAAAGGTCATCAGTTTCAGGGGTAATTTTTTGTCGTTTTTTTTTTTTTTAACGGGTTGATTTTATCCTCAATGGCTCAAGGACGACTGTACTGGTGATCCGATTACCTGAGGTCGAACACTCAACTTGGGACGGGGTTCGGTTTTAGTCCACTGGGTCTTATTCACCTCGTCTTTCGACGAGTGAAAGAATAGTTGGACAACGATGTTGTGTTCTTTTAATTTTCACTCAACGTATCACATTTTTGTGACCTTCCCAGGTCCCGTCAACTTTTTGATCGTGTGTTGACCCGACCTAATTTTCGTGATCCACAGGTGTAGGTTTCTACTACTAGGATGAGAGGAGGAGACCGAACCTCGTACTACAGATCGAGTCCCACGGTAAGTAATCCCCCCCCTTTAATATCCCCTCTTATTAAAACTATTACTATTACTTCTATAATTCATTATTTTGAATCTAGTGAACATTATCCGGTACGCCGTAAGGTTTTCGAAGATGTGTATAAGTAAGTACTTAGGAGTGTTGTCAGGAGAGTCCACTATTTAGTTTTCGTGTCTCTCTCCGACAATGAATGAGTACCAGTATGGTCGTCTTTAACCGTCCCGGAACAACATTTCGGGAATTCAAACCCCGTCCTACTTCTGGAAAAGAATATCATTATCACAATAGGATGTATTATGTCTCCTAGTCCCTTCTGAGAACTCCTCCACTGAAAAGTTGATTCTACACATTCTAATAGATTGTTTTGTCTTTATTTCAATCCCTACATCCTTTGTTTTAAATACCATTGGTCCCCCATTCTCCCACCCCCTATTTACCTTTCTGACCGTAACTGTATATGTGTGATGGTATATATTTTATTATTCCTGGATGACATCGTGTCTCTTGAGCTGAGTTATGAGACATTACCGATGAATCCTTTTCTTAGTTACTCACCTATCTAACACACACACATATTGACTAAGTGAAACGATATATGGACTCTGATTTTGTAACTTTTAGTTGATACGAGGTTATTTTGTAGGAATTTAATTTTCGTTTTCTTTAGTCTGTTTTCCCCTTCCCTACCTTAACGTTCTGACAAAATTGGTGCCCCCGGTTGCTCACCTTTTTAGCAACTCCGTCCTCGCAAGCATCACGTAAGCCATTAAATTTTCCGCCTCACTGACCTCGTGTCACTCCATCTCTCCCCGGTCCTTCGAACTCGTCCTCCGCCCCCGTTCTGGTAACATAAAAGAATTCGTGAAACCCTTTATCGTGAATCCGTCTATAATAGAGTAATATATCAGTAATCTAAGGTCTGGGATCGTACACAAAGTTTCTGGCAGATATTGATATCCAACTGACTTACTTACTTGGGGATGTAAAATTTATTAAATATATTACCAAAATACGATGGAATCAACGATGTCTTAGTAATTTTAATTACGCAGTCCCCGTGTATTTTGACGTGTTTCTGTTCAACAACAGAAAAAAGGGGGAAATTTTATTCGGTTTCTTATTTTGACTTAGGTTAATCGCGAAGTGACCGTTCGTGACGCGCACTCGGTGAACGGTCACAGCGGTTTGATCTTCTGGGAGATCGTTCTCTTTGGGGAAACGCGAACGAGTCAGGCCCCGACGAGTTGGTCTCCCGCCCAAGGATCCTTTTCCTTTACCAGCGACGCGAACGCAGCGAGGAAGACCCAGGATCCGACCGACGCGTCCGCGTGTCCATGGTAAAAACTGGCATTTGTAGGACGGCTAAACTTGGCTCCTAAACCCGCCGTCCTTCTCGGCGCCGCATTGCCGTCGGTAGAACAAACAAACTCACTTAGCCTTTTCCTCCGCCGCCGACGCCGCCGTCGCCCTCGACGACGCTTCGATGTGGCGTGATCCCGAGGGGAGGGAAAGGGGCGGGGGAGGGGCTGGGAAAAGGGGAGGGGTCCGGTGGGTCGGGCGGGTTGAGGGCCGCCTCTCGTTCCATTCTGTCTGCCGGCCGGGGAAGAAAACGAGGTCGAAGGAGGGGGGGTGGGGGCTAGGGGCGGCAGAACGGCAGCCCCTCGGCCTGAGGCCTCGCCCCGCCCTCCCGCTCCTTCTGGCGCCGTGCCGGGCGCGGGGCCCTGCCTCGGCACGACGGAGAAGACTCGAGGCCCTGCCGTCGCGGCGGGCGGGGCCGAGGGACCCGGCCCTGGGCGCGGCGGACCCGGGCGTAGCAGAGAACAATCGATTGTTTACCAGGTCCAGACAGAGATCCGGTGTCCTCGGCAATGAGCCGCCCAGGGAGCCCCTCGCCCCCTTTCGGACCCGGCGCCTCCCGCTCCTCCTCCAAATTTGCTCGGGCGAGAGCCTGGCCCGGCGGATGAGGAGCCCACTTTTACCGACAGACCCTCCTGCGCCCTAAGCCCCGCCCTCCGCCGCTGTCGGGCGCTACGGTCGAGGCTCCCCGGCGTTGGCAGAAAGCGCGGACCCACGCCCCTAGCTTCTGTGCGCCCGGGCCTCCTACGCCGCCCGGGGGTCGGCCCCTGACGACGACGAGGGGGAAAGGGGCCAAAAAAAAAAAAATTCCTTTTACCAATGCCACCCCTATCGTTTACAATCTGGTTATCTTTTTCGCTGGTTCCCTTCAACGGAGACTAAGAACCCTTTAATCGTATTAACCAAAAGGAGGGTCTGAAAAGAACCTCTAACTCCTATAACTTACGACACAAACCCTCCCTTCACACACAAAGACTGTTTATCCACCACAGAAAAAGGAGCGACTCTTCCGAAACTCTTCCTAGACATTATCAAGTCCCCACTGGGACAGCTCGACACGACGGTCTGAAGCGCTGGGAGAAGTTTCTCCCTTTACGACCTCCCAAACCGGCGGAAATCTAAACTATCTATCCGATGGTCGCAAGCTTTTGCGCGAACACAAAAATTCCCAAAGACCATTTCCGATCACAAATAGCCGAAGAGAAACGTTCGGTTTCACATTGTAGACGAGAGGAATGCGACAAATATCTCATTAGTCACTTAACGTCTTTTATTTAAAGATAAAAGAAGGTTACTTACAGTTACGGTCACTCGACACACTACCACGTCTTACAACTTCTGTCTAACCCCTTCGAAAAACTTCAACATCCCAGTAATTTAACGAATAACAACCTCCGACGATTAGTTAATGAAAATTTTTCTGCAACTACCCCTGGCCACGGTATAGGTCACTAATTTAATAAATTGTCAAACGTCTACTCTACTGTCATCACTTATTGAGTCACCTGAAACACGAAAAAATATATGTTCAGTTAATACGACCATCGCGTATTAGGAATGGTAAAAACACAAATCTCCGTTGTGTAATGACGTGAGATCTTAATTGAAGAACTCCTACTCTAAGAGGACCACTCAAGGGTAAATAACCTTGTGTTTCTAAGACTCAAAAGAGAGCATATTAAACCATGTCTTTCCTTTCAAGAACTATAACTTTTACTTCTAAAATACAAATTTACAACACTATAGGCTCAACAATCCGTACAAGAACTATTGAGGACATATGAAACCTCTAAAAAAAGAGTATCATTGACGCAGATATTTCCGTAACACAACCCATACTACAAAATAAATTAAGAGTTTTAGGACAAATCCTTTGTAGGGGTAAAATCTCGACTCTTCCGACTCTGAGTGTACAATTTAGCGAAAGTTGTCAATGTCTTGTCGATTCCTCCCTCGACTTGAACTTGGATCCTGATAGACCAACATTTTGCGAGGAAGTTTCTTGAAATCATAGTTTTCCCTGCGTCGAGATTACACATCGTAACGTTTATGGAAAACAAGACCTCTGGGAGGGGGGTTTGTGGGGGGTCTTCTGTCAAGGTAAGAATGGACTCAATCTACAACTATAAAAAGTTCCAATCATTAGTGACTTAAAGGTGGAAGGTCAAAAAATACCGATCCTTTTTACTTGTGGTGTATTATTGGTCGGATTAAGTGATCAATGACCCTTTCGTGAGGGTTATCTTAACAAAAATGAAACTTATCCACTGTAAACACATACGAAATTCAAATTTTTTTCGGGCCGCCACGTCTTCCCATCCGGAATGAAAGAGTGACCTGGATGAAAAGTTTCCACTGGTCAAAGTAGTCAAGACAAAAGTGAGACGTCCATAAAATACGAGGACGTTCACGCACAATTGTATGTACATATCTCTCTTAAGAGAAAAAGTTATGAAATAGTAACAAAACTCTCACGTATCTTAAGATAACGGACTAACATAACTAAACGAATTTTAGTAAAGAATCCCTGACGACGACGATTCAGCAAAGTCAGGACAGCCTGAGACACACTAGGGTATCTGCCGTCGGGTGATCCGAGGGGACAGGGACCCTAAGAGGTCCGTTCTTGTGACCTCACCCAACGGTAAAGGAAGAGGTCACGTACTTTCACTTTTCACTTTCCCTTCAGCGAGTCAACACAGGCTGAGAATCTGGGGGACCTGACGTCGGATGGACCGAGACGACAGGTACCTTAAAAGGTCCGTTCTCATGACCTCACCCCACGGTAACGAAAGAGGCAGAATCCCCGATCCATCCAAAAAAAGATTGTGGAACAACATCAGTTCGACCGTTCCGTTGTTTTGTAAATCAATCCGAACACTCGAGACTTCAAGTTCAACATAAACGTAACTTATGACCACTGGAAACGGTTCAAGGAATAAGGAGAGGAAAAGAAAGAACCAGATATTTTACCCGGTCATAAATAAAAGATTCCGACAGTACTTCGCCTACGTGTGTATTTTAGGAATCGCGAATCATTCAAATTAAAAACTAGACAGTAATAATATGCAGGAGTTCATATGGAAACCGAATAATTACCTTCGGGTCAAAGACCGATCTCTCACATTCTAAAACGGTTTAACGGGAAGTTTCTCCCGTATGGTTAAATATTTTGGTGATAGAACGGGACGAAAGATTGTCTATTCACTTTATAATCTTACTAAATTGTAGTAACATCTTTGTACTCGACATTAAACTGAAACCAAAAGGGCTGTATAGAATTTCTTTAACGGTAAAAAACGCAAGGACTTATACAAGGATTTACGATCAGACGGTAAAGTATAGTCTAAAAAATTTAATGAAAAATCCTAGTCAAAAATTTTCAACGACGAAATCTTTTTTTAACTCTTTAATACTTTAACCATTCGACACAAAGACCATTCGTCTTTACATCCGAAAGACGATTCTAGATAACATTCCCTCAAGGTTTTAAATCTTAGAACTCTTGAAAATTAGTTGGAAAAAAACACCCCAACCCCCGGTCCGATTTCCAAACCATAGTCATTCCCTTTCTTTACGACGTTTTCCGCTCCTACTAGCTTAAAATGACAATAGATCTATTTTCGGTTATCAACTAGTGATAACGGGTAGTCCGAAGGAAATCAATAATTCCACTAAAGGACAACGATTAACAAAGGGTCTAATTAAAATCGTGGTGAGACGAAATCAATGAGGGGTAGGTTACGGTTCTTTCGTAGACAAATCCTTAGAGACAGACCCGTATCGACCCTATAAAATTCGTACCTTGAGAATTGGTCGTCGACTTCACGACCGGCACTCGATGACTGTGGACAACTCTGTACGATCAAAGTTAAAGATTTTAAAGGTTTTAAAAAATGTACATAGTTAATACTCCAGTGAACCACATAAAGTAAAGGTAAAAGTAATTTATGTATAAATCATAAACTGACGTCGTCTCAGAACATCCTCGATTTATCATTCTCAAGAAAATTGAATAAACCTTGTACTGACAGAAGACATCATTTTGAACCCCGAATAACACGCAGTGGCTGAACTAAAGATTCAGTCACAAAAATCATTGTAAAGTTTCGGTATAACCTAAAGACGTTTTAGGACACCTAATATAAATATTACGATATCTCCGTCAGACTAAAAATATGATTGTCTGAAATTCCGAACTTCATCTTCACGATGTTGTATCCTCCGAGAAGAACTAATACCCTTCGCATAAAACTAAATGATCCCATGTTCCATGTGAACACGACAAAAAAACAAAAAACTACCCCCGCCACGCCCCTCCAAATCAGGAAAATGAAATCTCACTGGACTTAAGAAGAAATCAAGAAAAGAATTGAGGTGTACACGTTCTTTTTGAAGTGTTGAAATCCGTCAACTACTTCGGATAAAAAAGAAAACTTTTTAAAAAGGAACACACTTAATTACTAGGGGACTTTCGTAGACCAAGTCTCTTACTTTTAAGGTAGTTTAATAACCGTAGTTCTACTCCGTTTGGACTGGAATAATGAGAACATGGTGGTGGGAGGGTTTGTAAAAACTGTCCACACTTTAGAGAACGGACCTTATACAAATCATATATACATAAAAGACATGACATGACCTTTCTTACTCGTGTCCAAAATTAACTTTTATGTCATTCGTTTCAAGAATAAATTTCAATCCCAGGGAAATACTTTCGTACTTTTCAGTTTAACTGAATCAGACCTAGAAAAAAAGAATTCGATTAAGTTTTCCTTTAAAACGTAAGGGTCATCCGGTAAATACTCTATGCGCCGAAGAGACATAGAGTGGTCGTACTCGACAACGGCAATAAAAAATAAAATCGAGAATGCTCTCCACACGTCACTATAGAGTAACTCAGAATTAAACGTAAAAGAATTGATCGTCACGACTCGTAGAACAAGAATTAAACGGAAGTCATGTAACAGAAGGAACTTTATGGGAAAAGATCAACCTAAAAAAAAAATTGAGAAATCAAAACTCTCAAGAAATAAATATAAGACCTAGGTCCAGAAAAAGTTTATACACCGAACGTGCATACAAAAGAGTAAAAGACAGAACAGAAACGTAGGAGTCACCCAAGGAAGTATTATCCAAGAAGGGGAAATACCCTGTACAAAAACCACACTACAGATTTTCAAGAATGTTTCGAAGTCCACAATTTCCACAAAAGAACACAAAAAAGGGGGTGGAATTTTAAAATATCAAGACATAAATTCAGACATCAAATGAAAAATATATTACACACTCTAAACCCCACTCCCAGAACACAAAGACAACAAACAAAACGGACACCCCACTAGGGATTAGTGACTTCCCAGTAAACAGTCTTTCAGGTCATCTGATGGAGGGAGGAAACTAAGACGTAGAAACACTTTTTAGTCAACCTGAATTGACACACCTATATAATGACACAAGAGATGAGACAAGGTAACTAAACACAGAAAGACCAGTGTGTCATTAACTGATCATATGGAGATTTTATTCAGAATTTTAACCCATCTTACTCAGAAGTGTCAAAAACAAAAAGTTTAATCAATAAGATCCAGAAAACGGAGAGGAATACTTAAAATCTTTTTAGAACAGCCATCGAATGAAATTTTTCGGAGTAATCTTAAAACTATCCTCGTCACAATTTCAAAGAAATTTTTAATTTCCTTATAAATAACACGACAGGTCAGTGTCGAGTCTGACAAACAGAATCTTTCACTTTTGAATATAAGTGGTTTTCAGACATATGTGTTCATAAATATCGTCGAAATAAACTTTATCAGTTTTTTGAATCTTTGTTGGTCTACAGGAAGTTATCCATTTTACCGATTCGTTTAACACCATGGTATGGGTAGGGTCCCTTACGACGAGTCACAGCTTTCCTTTGTTTGATAATTATGTACGTGGTTTGTGGAACTATCTAAAAAATTGGACTACGACTTAGGTTTTTCGATAAGGTTTCAGTCTATGACATACTAAGGTAAAAACATTGTAAGTTTTTTACTATTTCAAATTTCTTTTAAACCACAAACCGGTCTTGAATCCTTACCATCCCTCGTTCCCTATCCACACGTCATTCAAAATTTTAAAATGAATGAAAAGTACGAAAGACATCTCCATACTGAATGGAAAAAGGTCAATGCCTGTAAAATCTTTTTTTATCTTTAAGTAAACCATTTTCTAAAAATTTTAAGACACCTTTTCTTTTTGATGTACCATATTCCCTTTACGGGCAACCTGTGTCAATCACACAAGAGATTCGATCTCATAAGTCCGACCAAAAAACGAAATCATAAATATATAATCTAATGATTTTCCTTTTATTGTATGAACATAAAGATGATTCTTATAAAGTCAGTACTACTTAACATATGACATAGTAACAAAATCTGAATCATAAATTTAATATTCTCCCGTCCACGAAAGGTCTGAGGACTCAACTCTTTTGAATCTATTACGAAGAAAAAATTCCGAATCGAAAAGATTTGATGAGCGAACATTTTACCCCGGTTGGGTGAATGAATAGTTGAACCACTTTACATTTTACGAACTGTACTCCATCGTTAATAACATATTACGAAAACCGACTTTTAGAGTAAAAATTTACCCCAAGATTTTACCTTCAAAGGAGTAACTAATTACAGACACGAACTCACCAAAAAAAGGACCTGTAAAAAAAGAATAGTACTCCTTATTTAAAAGATTGAAAACCGGTTTTCGTTTGAATGAAGAATGAAAGTGTCAATCATTAGACCTAACCTTATCTTAATTGTGACCTACCTTGAAGTTTTTCTCATCTAAAAGACTACTGTTAAAAATGAATTTCACTTTTTTGTATGATCGTGAAAATAATATTCTACTGTCACACCGTACTTTCACTAGACTGGAAGCAGGGGAAAAGTGGCATCATACCCTCCTCATCAGAAAAAGAATTACGATAGTTTTAATTTGTTATCCAAAAAAAAGAAAATTAAATACGAGATGAAGTGAACTCGGAAAGTATGTATCAAGAGTCTAAATTTTCCTTTGAAAAGTCTAAAAAAACTTTCAGCGAGTCAGCACAGGTTGTGAAACTCTGAGGTAAAATGTCAGGTACCTTAAGAGGTCCGGTCTTATGACCTCACCCATAGGAAAGGGAAGAGGTCCCCTAGAAGGGTTGGGTCCCTAACTTGGGTCCAGAGGGAGTAACGTCAGCCTAAGAAATGGTCGACTCGGCGTTCCCTTCGGGTTCTTGTGACCACCCACCGGATAGGGAAGAGGTCCCCTAGAAGGACTGGGTCCTTAGTTTGTCCCCAGAGTACGTACCCTCCACCTAAGGAAGGGTTGACTCGACAGTCCCTTCGGGCTTAAGAACATGTAGAACTATTAAGTCAAGAGTACACTGTAAATATAAAAAGAAGGGGGAGTCCAAAGGAGGACAAAGAATCAGTTGGTCTTGTTACAAGATGCGTGTAAAACAGGAGTCATTTTCTCCCGGCGACCGGTTTTAAACCGAACGCCGGGTGACCCTATTCTTCGATTGGTTTCGGGTACACAAACTCACATTAAATCTCTCGTCACACCTCTCATAGTAGAGTGGTTTCCATACAAACTACAACTATAAAAATAAGTGAAACAACTAACAAGTGACTACACACTTTATCTTAAGATATTTTTGCTAAATAATCCGTCCGTAGACACATATAACCCCCATTTCTTTTAGGTATCTAATGGGTCTCAAAGTTAAACTATGAGAGAAGAGATTTTTAAGACACCACTCATGTTTCTATTAAAAGTAAACGGAGAAAATTACTGTCTATTCCTACCAGATCGTCATGGGTTTATAAAATATAAACTGAAAGATCTACAAAAACATGATTTATACACATATCCACAAGAACTAACTCCTTAAATATCTTAAATATATTTCAAAAGTTTTATTCCTGGGTAGTAAACCTTTTACAATGTCCCCGGTCTAGATTGATGAAATAGGTATACCACTTGTCACAGGTCTTGTGAACGAGGTGGAGTCGAAGTGTCCGGACGAACGAGAAAGAACTTCTATGGTTGGAAAAGGGTAGTATCTTGAAAACATGAACCGGTACGGGAAAGGGATTTATGAATTAGTGACACACGGGGACCTTACCTTCCGAACCCTTACAGGATTGGAATAGACGGAACAAACGACGAGACAAAGATCTCTAAAAGAACTATAAGAGACTTTGAAGACTTCGTCACCAAAGGTGGGAACCTAAAGTGTTTATCATACTGAATTATGTACAAAAAACACAACGGTTTCTTCCTGGTAATTTTGTGTGTCTGTGTTTCGATGATTGTAATAATCGTAAAGTAACTCCTTGTTTGTCCAACTAAAATTTTTACATACTTCCCGATTAGAGTTTTATTTCCATATCAGGAACTTACATTAAAAAATATGTATATCATGCAGACACAAAATTTCCAGGAAAGGACATACAACATAAAAATGTATACGTATATGTGTATTTAGATGGTCAAAAGGACAAAAATTTCTAAGGTCTAGAGACCTAGTCGTGACCCTCGATGACAATGTTAACTGTCAATTTACTCTCATCAAGAAGTAACGACTTTCTCGTTCTCCTAGGTCCTTATTTGGACCCTACATCGTCTGTGAACAAGTCTTTTCAATACACCTTTTTACAAAATGTCCCCTCTTCACTTTCAAACTAAACCTTAATCTCATGTAATATTCCAAAGATACCTTGAAGTCGGTCGAAATCTCAATAATTATATCTTAAATACCATAATTTCTACAAAATATTAAAGATTCTGTTATGATTAATCTTTTGAAAGACGTTTACCCTTTTATTCACTGGAAATCAAGATGGTGGATCTCTTTGGAAATCATAAAACCATACGGAAGATCTGAAAGTACCCACGTACACAATACGTACATTAAAAGAGGGAAAATTACTTACACATGTTTTTGACGTAACATACAAAACATTGTTCTGACGCAAGCCCTTTTCGAGATAAGTATTGAGACGGCAGCAAAATCGTCAACATAACATGTCACAGTATCACAGAATACGTGTCTTGAATTTTATGTCTCTTTTTGGGTCTTTGTGTGAACTGACATTAACTTCACTCCAGCAAACACAAAAGTATTTAAGTGACACCTTTGTGATTTCACATACTAAACCCCCCCCACCCCCCGCGACAACGTCTGTGAAGACCCTTACAAAACTATTTACCGTACACATGACGTGACTGAAATATTATAAGTTTTTTCGAAACTTAAGGTTTTGCGTCAACCGGGGATCCTGAGGTCTCCTTCCCTGACCTGAAGTTAAGTATCGACACCGACACGTCCTAAGCAAAGTGGTCGACGTCAGAAACTTTCCTCCCTCGACTAGGTATCAAAAGGGGTTTAAAAGACTTAACGAGACCAAAACATTACGTCGGTAATTTTTAATGTTATTATGATATCTGTCTCGAAAAGGACCTATTTCCGAGTAATGTTTTGTTATACGTCAAAATACATGTGTATATGTGTGTTTTTCCTTTTAACACACATACGTGTATATTTTCGGATCTTCCGTACAATTTTGTAATGATTTCTAACGAGATTCACCATACTAATGTTCAAAAATAAAACGAGAAATTTTTTGATGGTAAACCATTGGCAATGAACATTTTAGAAAACAAGACACAGAAAGAAATTACAACTACAAAATCCTTATACTAACAACCTCGTCCACTAGATGAATAAAAATTCTATAGACTACGTAATGGTGACATCAGACACCCCTTCAACACGGTCACACGTGACGACCAGTTTAACTCTTTACAAAAGAAAAATATCCATACGAATGACTTAATTCATTTGCCTCTTTCCTCTTTAACGTGAGAAGAGACCTTTACCTATACACACCGATTAGAAATTGTTTTAGGTATTCGTTTATGACTTCGACTAAACCGAAAATTTTTTTGTAAAAAAGTATTATGTACGTCTCATGAAACATGCGGTAATCCCTGTGAATATTGAAATTTTAGTAAAGATTCAGACAAGAATCTAAAACCAAATAACACTAGCTTACATAGTGTCATCTATGGAGGTGTCCCACTTTACTGGATTTTTAAAGATTACAAACGAGACCAACACGTCAAGAACACCCCTTTACAACTAAATCAGCAAATCTTGTTCACAGTCTGTCTACCATGTAAGTCTTGAGGCACGGAAGGGGGCGAGACCAACCTTGCCAGGGAGAATCGGGGACATCTCGACAGGAACCTACATATATCGGACACAAGAACTAGTATGGATGTACGAATTATTACTCGTTCGAGTCGTCGTTTTTAAGGTGAGGAGTAAAATGGAGGAAGATCTGATTTAATACTTGGTTTGATTAGATCTTTCTTTCTTTCGGAAACGGGTTTGTGATGTATAAAAATTTGACAATAGAAGTAAACATTCATTAAATGAAACTCCACTATAACTAGATATTGTAATGCATTATCTAAAACATAAAGATGAAAACATAGGGCACGTGGCTCGAGTGGTGGATTTCAAAACAAAGGTAGGTGAGGGTATCTCGACTAGGGAGACGGGGAAACGGAGAGGGGGTAGGGGAAGAGGATTCCATTGGCGATGAGACAAAAAACATATGGAGGAAGATTTTCAACGATTAAGACCTGTTCTATTACCGTATGGTAACAACTCAAAAAACGGAGGAAAAAAGAGTGCACTTCCCAATCCGTATCAGTAATAATTAAAGTTTAAAGGATTCCGTTCGGTATTTCCCTCTCAGACTAAAAAGTTAATTCTCGTCACAAAATTAACCCATTCTCTAAGTCGTAGCCTACACAGAATCTAAATCAGTCTTTAAATAATGTCAAAATTTATTCTTAAATATTGAGATTTGAAGTATTCTTAGGGAATACTAATATGTCACCTTCACTCTTTATCTAAATTCCCTGACCTAGACTATCGCACGGACTACTTGATACCCACCTCCAAGTACTGTAACATATCCTCTGTCCCTAGTTCTGGTAGGGGTACCTTTTCTTTACGTTTTTTCGTTTTACCGACAGAAAATTGTCATCCACAAGTCAAACAATCGCCTCAGGTAGGCAAGTCAAGTCAAGTCAACGAGTCAGCATAGGTTGAGAAACGCTGGGGTACTTAACGTCGTCCGGTCCGGAGGGACAGGTAGTGGTTGAGGGTCTCAAGTGAGTTTGAGTACAGGTAGCTCAACCACTACGGTAGGTCGGTAGAGTAGGAAACAGCAGGGGAAGAGGAGGACGGGAGTTAGGGAGGGTCGTAGTCAGAAAAGGTTACTCAGCTGAGAAACGTACTCCACCGGTTTCATAACCTCAACGTCGAAATCGTAGTAAGGAAGGTTTCTTGTGGGTCCTGAGGAGAGGAAATCTTACCTGACCAACCTAGAGGAACCTCAGGTTCCCTGAGAGTTCTCAGAAGAGGTTGTGGTGTCAAGTTTTCGTAGTTAAGAAGTCGTGGGTCGAAAGAAGTGTCAGGTTGAGAGTGTAGGTATGCACTGGTGACCTTTTTGTTATCGGAACTGATCTGCCTGGAAACAACCGTTTCATTACAGAGACGAAAACTTATACGATAGATCCAACCAGTATTGAAGGGAAGGTCCCTCATTCGTAGAAAATTAAAGTACCGACGTCAGTGGTAGACGTCACTAAAACCTCGGGGGTTTTATCAGACTGTGACAAAGGTAACAAAGGGGTAGATAAAGGATACTTCACTACCCTGGAGTCAGATCTGGGCGGGGTATTTGTGACCAGTTCTAGGTGGAACTATTTTATGTCCGACTCCTCACACTAAAGAACAATTTTTTTCTTTTTTCTCATGACAATAGGAAATAGCCAATCATACGAAAGGTCAGTCCATTATTTTTGATTTCACCGAATCTGTCCTTTAATCGCCAGAACAAATTGATCTTCAAAATCTTCATCCTTCTAGATCCTAACCAAGTCGTCAAGTTTGTACAGTAGGTTCCTGAGTGGATCTGAGTGGAAAGAATCAAACAACCGAAGAACAGGAACAGGAGTACGAATACGGGACACCAATGTCCCGATGACGTCCGTCGATATTCGAGGTGGATGAGTTTCACGTCCTCCCCTCTTCCTTTTCTCACAAGTCAAAAAAACACCTCTAAAAACAAAACAAAAAAATTAACCCTTTTAGAGTCTTAAGAGACTGGATGAATTATAAGGAACAATCAACTTGATCCAATATACGGGTGAGTCTTTGTTCGTAGTCGTCTCTACTTGCTCTGGTAGTAGAAAGCTCAGACCCCTACAAGTGAAGGGTGTATTTTAGTCTCAAGTCAATTAACTGTCCCTCGTCACTGAGACCTAACCGTAGGTTTTCACAGTGTATGAATCACACGATTACTATCGTGAAGTACCCAACGGAATTATGAACGAATTATACAGGTAAGTGTAGGTACAAGTAAGTACCTAAAGACAGTCAGACAAGAAACCCATATGAGTCCTTTAAATGTCCACTCTTTTTTATATGTACTAATACGACGACGACGATTCAGCGAAGTCCGCACAGGTTGAGACATACCTGGGGTATCTGACGTCGGGTGGTCCGAGGGGGCAGGGACCCTAAAAGATCCGTTCTTGTGACCTCACCCAACGGTAAAGGAAGAGGTTACGTCCTTTCACTTTCACTTCAACGAGTCAGTACTAATACTCCATTGAAGTTTATTTACCAATTTTCATACCTCTCTATATTTCACGGATATTTAACGTGTTGTATGTCCGAAACTTTAAAAGAAATTTTGGTCTTGTAATGATATATTTAATTACAATTAGGCGTCCACTTCTACCGTGAGGCTTGTAGTCCTGTAGAGAATGACCCTCATCAAGCTTAGATAGTGTCTTTTCGGTTTATGGAGGACCGTCTAACATTACTCCGTAAGTAATTCTATTTCTACCGAAAAGCTGGTCCATAACAACTGAAAAAACAAAATTGAAACTTCAAATGACACAAGTCCCACTTTTTGACGATTCGTACATAAAGATCTACCCGTATCAAATTAACGTCATGTTCCTCGGGAAGTTTTTACCCGTTTCGAACCTCTCCGTCACAAAGTTCCCTCTATCGGGTAAAGTCAAACCAAGACACCTACCTTAATACCGTCTGGAAAAAACAATAAGGAAACCTCGATGGGAAAATTGAGGAAAAAGTCGTCAGTAGTCTCCAACTTCACAACTTTTGAGTAACAAGATACAAAAATTTTTATGTCGAGTCTTTTTTTTAGAATGTTAAAACTATATCAGAATTTTAGTTTAAGTGAAATTTGACTTCAACAATTTTGAAATTTACAAGAGGTATAAAGAAACAACAAAACAAAGTCCATTATCAACTAAAGATTTTGACTTGGGAACCTTGGTTTGAAGGTAGACGTATCTATTAACATATTAAAAAAAAATTCATAACTACTTTAAAATAAGACTAATTTTAGAGTCACACATCCTCTCGACGAAATATGACAATTAAAGATGACTACAACATAAGAAGATAAAGTTTAATAACATTGTACTTATCACTTTAGAAACTCTAAGATTCTAAACTAATTTTCATTTTACGAATCCGTCTCCTGTACTATGAACTAACAAAGGATGAAACATCCGATGATTCGTATAAAACGACTTTATTGTAAAACAAAGAAAAATAGAATTTAGTTACATACAAATAATATCTGGTGAAATTTTATATCCCCCTTTACATTTCTTTTATTTTTTATTAAGTTAGGGTGAAAAGATTTTATTGATTAAGGAGAATTGCACACCCTATGAGAACGTCAGTAAGGAAAAGGAGTATTTAAAGTACGAATATATCTTTCGACAATGATTATGAATAAACAACGATACAGGAAAATAATTTCTAAAGAGTCAAATTAAGTATTAATCACGAAACTGGAAAAAGAACACTAAGTTCATCACACTTAATACTAAGATCTTTTTGAATTTCATGAACACGAAGTCACCATGACTTCGTTGGGAGGACCATAGATTGGAATCCTTTAATTTGACTATAAAATGGAAGGAACTGGGGAACTATTAGAAACCATATCGGTCCCGAACTTCGAATGACAATGAAAAGGTCCACAACAACTGGACGGACTCCTTTTAGCTCTTCGACGCATGTTACGGTAATGAAATGGACTTCTTAAAGTACTAAAACTAGTCGGTGACGGACTGAATCTCATACAGAGAGAGAGAAGAAGAAAAAAAAAAAATTAATAACTGAACCACATGGTTTTTTGTAATGACCGAATATTTATGTATCAAAAGAACCCTACAAAACTGTAACTCAATTGTACATCGGTTTTACGTATACGACATAAATACTATCATATATTTATACTTTGTATATTGATCCTTCACAAAGAAGACATTCTTTTGGTACATTTGCTACAGTCGAAATGGTGACGATTCCTCTTAAACTAAACGAATCCGGTAATACATTTAACTTGTCGACAGATCGACAAGCGAAATGTACTCTTATAGTTATTTGAACTTGACATCGAAGTACTAAAAAAAGGTCTCCATAAATGATTGTAGAAGATCGTAAAATAGTAGAACTGGTTCGATATGAGTCAGTGTTCAAAAAAAGAAAAGAAGAAAATTATTTGTACACTCTATTGAAATATGTTTCTCGCTCACTTCCAGTAACAGTGTTGTGTGTGAACTCTTGTCTTTCAACATGTCTCTACCGGTAACATTGGCGCGCGAAACGACCCAACAGACGGAGAAGAGTTCAGAAGTCTTCGGTCTAGAGTACTGGCACTGCCCCGTACGCTGACGCTGGTTCACTAATTCATCGTGTCAATTGGTCCTTTGGGAGATGGAGTTCGGGGTAAATAACAAATTGAAAAAGAAACGAAAAATTTTTTTGTTAGACACCGAATTTAAATTTAAATAATGAAACTTAAATAACACAATTAATCGCGAACCGTGATAAACTGACGAAATGAAAAAGAGAAATATGAAACCACCCAAACAAACAAATTAAAAATACCACCTTAAAAAGGAAAAATTGTGTCGATTTTTCATTCTCACTAATCATAATACTTGAGGTCCATGACTAGTAGGTCAAAGAAAGTAATAGTTATGTAACGGTCAACATATATTACACATGTCAACTGTGAATTGTGGTCAAAGTGGACGTTCCCAGACGAATACACGTCCACAAAAAAAAAGGGGTGATTTACGTACGACGTCATAGTGGGTTAGACTCCAACCAAGTATAATTTGTCTCAAGGTCTTTTCCGTCAATTACAGTCACAAGTGTATCGGATATTTAACGTCCCGGGACTACCTTTGGATACCAAGAGATTGGGTCCGTAGAGATTCAAGAAGGAAAGACATATGGTACAACGAAATACATCACTAAAGTCGTATGATATAAAACGAGTGACCAATAATTGTAAAATTTTAAATTTATGTTTACTTTAAGCGAAGATTTAGTAAATCTAAGAACCTAACATAAATAAATTACAGTGTATAAATCCGAGGTATCGAACACACAAACGAAAAGAGGGGGGAATATCTTATCTTAAACTCTATACAAAAGGGAATATTTTGTTATGTCACTCTTAACTCTGATTTCACAAAAACCTTAAGAAAATATCACTGTAGCTACACCGGGTCGTCAAGTCGGACTTGGTCTCATCTCACCTTCTCTATTGGTACTCTCTTCTTCAACCTTTGTAGTCATAAGATGTTCTTTTACTAAAACCATTATCTCTTCCTTTAGTGATCGTGATCGAGATTACAAATTCAATACAGTGATCTGTATAAATCCTATTGGATTTAAACCTAGAATAAACTTAAAAACTAGTGCGGGGTCTTAACCAAATACGTTACATCTACGACTTCTAAATTTCAAATTTGGTCTACAAAGTTATAAGTTTCTATGTATTCTGAAATAATCCGTTTATACCGTAATATTAATTTAGTATTCCGTAAAAGAAAACACAGTCGTCATAAACATTGAAAAAAGTTAATTACTGACTGATTTTAAACAAATCCACTGAAACCTTACCTACTAGCACTCTATTACTCTCTTCCGTCGCGAAAGCTCCTACTACTGTACAATCGTTCGTGACCACGAAGATTAGAGGATAATCTCGGACTCGTCTCGTGGTCGTTAGAATTACTCTTTTAATTGGTAAATCTTATACTTCTGGTTATATTCCTACTGTTAAAACCTCTTCCTTTACTACCACCATATAATCCACTCAGTGATATTCCACTATTTAAGAAATAAATCAACGTCACAAAATCTCACCGACGATTAAGAGTCAGAACTCGTAGAGAGATCCATATATATACACTTAACACTGGTCAACCAAGTCAACTTCAAAAGACATTCGGACATTGGAATTTTACAATCGTTATGGATTAAAACAAATATTCACGAATAGAACCTTAAAATTCAAAATGATTAAGAAGTCCGAAGAGATAGACACAGACATTCATATTCAAAATTTTAATTCTTCCTCTGAAAAAAGGGTACACACCTTCATAAAATATGAAGGTATATGATGGTACTTCTCTTGTCTACGTATGACTTATGTCTAAATTTAAAAATTTTAAAGGCAAAACTGTATTAAAATAAAAGGGTCACTAACCGATAACTAGAAAGTCGTAAAGAAAAGATTTGACGTTGATTCAATGTAAGGGATAAAGTCTACTGTTCGACTAATCATTATTACTACCGCCATAGAAACTGCTGGGGGGACGGGACAGACTCCGCCCCCACTACAACGGTCTCGTCGGACGTGTACTACTATACCTGCTCCTACTATTGCACAGTTCATTCGTAAAGTACGAGTCACTAACGTACACTAACATACCGTAGGTTTTGTATAAAGTACATCTTCTGGTTTTTGATTGGTAAAGTCGAAAATTACTTGACTTTAAATTTTCCACGAATACGAACTCAGAGAATGCACAAATTGGGACACGAGGAACGACACAAAACCGGTCCTCCAGTTGACCTTTCTGGAATATTAATCTTTTTACAAAAGAGAAACCATGGTCACCCAAAGAAAGTCAATGAGTGTCCCCAAAAAAGGGACGGTAAACAACCTACATATCATTTAAGGTTCGGAAAACACTGGTTGAAAGACGAAAATATCACCCACCCGGACTATCAGGACTAAGTCACCTAGGACAGCTTGGTTACGGTTGATACTGACTAGTCTGTTGCGAACAAGGTTTACTCCTTCTTCGGAAACGAAACCTTGGATAACTATAGTGACCACTCGTTTGTGTGAAAGATCATTAGAGGAGTAAAATTTATTGAAAAGAGGAAACAGGTCGTAGACAGCATCTTAGAAATTAGTTACTGTTAAAATCATAGAATGTCTTACAAAAATGTTCAACGACACTTTATTGAAAGGTTTCCTACTTTGTCCGAAGGACGTTTATACATAGAGTCAGAAACCCCCAGTGTTTTTTTACGTTTGTCCAGTGTACATATTATCAAATCTTTGTGACGTTCCGTAAAAAGTCATTTTATTGTTCTAACTGATTTAGTCAATATCACGAATTTATTCTTCGTATCGTTTCATATTAACCTCCACGGAGAAGACTCATCTTCTCCGTTATACATTAAACCTACACTTTGAATTTTTAAAGATTTACTAAAAACCCATGTTACCCTACCTTATTCAATAAATGTCATACTGAGTTCTATAACAATAATGAAGAATCAATTTTGTTCTAATTGAAAAGCTCTAAAAGATGAATCTTAGACTAGTGGTTTTAACCATGTACCGAAGACCAAATTTTTGTCATGAAAGACACATTGCTTGAGCTAAATCTTTGACTTTTATATTTTTACTTGTTCAGAAAGGAGGGCCTTGAAGTCATCATCCCATTGGACCCATTAATTCATTTAATACATGAGATAATAACTGTCTATAGTGTCTCTAGAAATTTTCCTGTTTATGACGTAACAAATTCTGTCGACTCAAATCGGTCGACAATGTTCTTGAACTTGAAATTTAAAGTTCCTTCCCTTGAGTCATCGACCTTCTGTCCCCGACCTGTCTCCGACAGTGACACAATTGTCGAAAAACTTAAAACTTGCTGCACGTATAAAATAGAAATTTTGGTTATCTCAATATCTTGCATACTGTCTTACTTTAGAACTCCTTAACTAAATTGTGGTGCTCGGAAAACCATAGAATTCTTTGCACTCTATTACAATGGACGAAACATTCTTAAATCATTCCTAATCTTTACTTTTGTGTTTTTCACATGTCCTACCTCAAAGTCCAAGTAAATTGACCCAAACCCGAACAAAGTGAAGTAGTTCCACGAATACGTCGACGGTATATCCTTAACATTGAAAAGATTATTTTCAGTATCATTAACGTTGGTAAATACCTCAGGAGTTAGATACGGTCTGTGATATGATTAATAAAATGTTAGGGAACATTTACCAACCGGTATAAAGTCTACTCTTTTATTTCTCCAATCGTTTCATTTCAATTAAAAAAAATTACCAGTGAGTGGATTAAACGTCTTGGATCGCGAACCCAGATTGAGACTTACTCCACACTATACAAAGTACAAATGTCATATTTTGATGTACCCGTTTTTACTTAACCAAGAATCTAAAAAAAAAAAAAAAAAACGGCTAAAACACGATTTTCAGATATGTATAAGTAAGTCGTTTAAAAATAACTTATAAATAGTATACAGTCGAAGATATACCACGAACCCTTTGTAGTCAATTTTATCTAACACATGAGTACTTTCAAATTGTAAAGAAGATCCGTACATCTTTCCGTCTTTATGTTACTCTGGTTTCAACATGTCAAGAACGACCGGAGAGTCTTTCTACTGGAATAAAAGAAAATAGTACGGTCAGTTTCTTTGTTTTCGGTTCTCCTTCTCCTTCGAGTAGCAACTGTCACAGTTTCTCAACCTATCGTTCTGTTAATCTCGGGTCGAATCACTAATAAGACTATAACAATGATGAAACCTAGACCGTGGTGGGTGGTTCTTTAACTACTACACCTTTCTCTGTCCTCCTCACCTTTTTGAGAAGAGAAATGGACGAGTCGGAAATACCTTATTGTCTGATGACTTCCATTATCGCAAACGTCCTAAAATTTAAAGTATGTCTAAAACTAGTAAAAAAATTTATTTGAAATTTTGGAAAAGAAATGTAGCAAAAACTAGTCCATAACACATCGGTTCGGTATACCGTAGAAGACAAAAGAGGGAATTTGGTGTCATGTGACTTGTATTTGGACTAGACTTTCTAATACTATTCACTGTGGATGTAAAGATTTTCTACAAAGACCGAAATACTCTTAAAGAAAGGTAAATGTTGGGGAAAAGATCTCAACTTTATGAGAATCTTGGTTAAAAAAAAAAAAAAAAATTATTAGCTTTCAGAGATTTCGTCGTTTGAAACAATTTTGACGAAAAAAAAGTCTACGTGTCAGTAAACCTTCTTCCAAGAATTCAACAAACAAACAAAACTGAATCACCAAAGTAACAGTCATTAAAAAGGACTCCTCTATTAAATTTTATACCCCCTTTTTTGATGAGGTACTTCTACAATTTATTAATAAATGTCAATTTAAAAAGATTTCTTGAAATTTTATAATTTTTTTAGAAAGTTTACACCGTATATATACGTGTGGGTGTATATAAAGGTGAGTCACCTTATAAGTCAGTAATTTTTATGATCTTCATTATCAATTATTTTAATGGTATAGTAATTCACTTTTCCCATGGTACATTTCGACAACCCATACTAAAGTCAATCTAACTCAAAATTCACATATTTACACTTTTATTTGACGTCCAGTTATTTAAATTTTGATTTAGAGGTTCAATCTGTTACCTATTTTTTTAAAGGAGTTTAAAAGATTTTAACGACGTTACTTTTAGGATGTCCTGAAGTTTAATATCTTACCTCACACTTATACCATATTGTAATTCATCTTTAGCACAAGTTAAAATACATATATATGTGGTTGATAATTTTGTAACATTACAATCACCATCCAAAAGTAAAGAACACTAACCATCATTTCTAACATATTAACTAGAAAATTAAAAAATATCGAGAAATGTGCGACAGAATGTGGTGATCATGGTCTTCTAGAAGCTTTTTCCTCCTTTCCTCCTCTCCGACTATTAAACCTACTTAAGGAGTTTCTTAAACTTTTAGGTCTCCAAGGGTCTCTCCTGGTTGTCGTCGTTGTAGTCGTCGCACTACAATAGCCAGACAAAATAATCTTATCAAGGGGGTATTTCAACTTCACTTGTAAACCGAATTCAAAATGGACATATAACGGTTTCATTTTCTTCAGTCCTTGCTTCTTCACATGAGTCTAAGACTTGTCCTTCTATGTCCGAAATATAAGAGACTGACGTATCTCCAAATCTTGAACCGACTCACGATCAGACGACTCCCTAACAGGACGGAACCTGACCTTCACCGTAGACAGGAAAATTTCGAGGGAGGATGAAAATTTACATAACAATATTTGACTCATTGAAAACACCTCCATTTTAAAATAAGACAGAAGGAATGATCCCTTTCATGGATACAACATCGTATAATTATAATTTACCAAGATTTTATAAGAATTCCTGACATACTGGATTCAGAAGAGAAGTATACTGATTGACATCTACTCGGATAAAACCTTCTCGGGTCGGCGGAGGTCCTCAGCTACCTTTGGTCGTCTTGTTTGAACCTACTCAGTCGGTACGGGGGTGGTGGTGGAGTCCCTCAATTTGCTTTTCGCCCTGTTTAACTGGGTCTTGGGCACTAGGGACATTCGTGTAGAGAGGTAGTTTTTACAAACCCTACAAGTCTGTCATAAAATTCCTAGCGATAATCATCGTTCACAATAAATTCCTCTGGAACACTTCATAGAACCAAACCCGTCTTTTGTCGTTCCTTACCTAGGTCTCTCTTTCTTGCCGTCGGTCCCTAGATTTGTGTCACACAGGACTCACCCTCACCAAAAATCAAATCTTCAAAAACCAAAAAAGACTGAGAAGAACCTATCAGAACGAAGTCTCACCGGACTTGTAGGAACCGATTATACCTTAGGAACTGTGATCCAAGATTAAAATAAAGAGTTTGTAATCGGGTACCACTTAGTCTGTTAAGATCTATCTTATTCTTTTCGTTGTATTCCTTGGACAATTTATGTAAAACTCATTTTATCTTGTTCGAAGGACGACTATTTATTGACAATCGTTCTTACCTTGTAAAAGGGAGGTAAAAATAACTCTATTTTAACTGTATATTTAACATAATCAAACCCCAGATGTCATATTACTGAACTATGTACATATATAACATTTTACTAATTATACTATTCAAATCAATGATAGTTAGTGAAATGTCTTAATCTAAAAAAAGAACAGTGTGTTCTAGATGAGACTCGTTAAAACTTCAGACATCAATATCAACCAACTTGGAGGTATAGGTACCTACATATGACTCCCGACAGACCTCATTCACAAAATACATTCTATGAACTCGTTAGGTACTTAAAAAGATAAATCTTCCCTAGGACTTTGGTTAGGGAACGTCTATGTCTCCCTGTTAACATAACAATAAACATTAGTAGTATAACACATAATCTAGGGGGTCTGAATGAATATTGACGTCCACATATGAGACTGGTTGTAGATGATGTAGAGTAAGGGAGGTGGAAGATCGGAAGTACTGGTGGTAACATGAGAGACGACGATACTTACAGTGGAAAAATTCTAACGTATATATTCACTATGTCGACAGTATCTCCTGAGCAGAAAGTAAAGTGAACCGTATCACGAGAGGTCCAGGTAGGTACAACAGTGTTTTCCGTATTAAAGAACACCACTTATTATCTAGACACACACACAGGATAAGAGAAGTAGGTAAATACACAACTACCTGGGAATCCACCAAAAGTACCGAATCGATACTCGTACCTTCGTAGAAAAGGTCTATCATTAAAGTAAAGGAAACCTATTTATGGACCTCCACGTTAAAGACCTCCAAAATTATATTCAAAATTAAAAAACTCCTTGAAGGTGTGACAAAGGGGTTACCGACTCGGTCAATTGTGAACGTGGTCGTCACGCACTCCCAAGGGAAAAGAGGAGTAGGAACGGTCGTGAACCACGCGAGAGCAGAAAAAACCACAAGATTGTCCAATCAGTAAGTCTGTCCACAGTCCACCGAAAATAAATGTAACTGATTAGTCTCCACACAACTCGTGGAAAAGAACATGGACAACCAGTAGTCCATATAACAGAAACCTTTTTAAACACAAGTCTAGGTAACGGGTAAAAGTCAAACAAAACGAGAACTCGATTCAACTCAACAAATATATAGAACTTATAATCAGAGAATAGTCTATTTACTAAACGTCTATAAAGGGGTAAGACATCCAACGGAAAAGTAAAATAACTACCATAGGAAACATCACACAAAATCAAACTACTTCAGGTTGAACAAATAAAAACGAAAATAACGGAAACGAAAACCACAGTTTAGGTTTTCCCAGACAGTTCTGGTTATTCAAAGAATGGTCACAAAAGAAGATCCTCAAAATACCAAAGTTTAGAATCTAAGTTCAGAAATTAGGTAAAGTAAGAATATGTACACCGACAGATCAAATGGGTTGTGGTAAATAACTTCTCTAACAGGAGAGGAACAGATGAGAACCGAGGAAACACGATTTAATTAACTGGTATATTACATCTAAATAAGGATCCGGAGACAAGAGAAGGTCTAAGACCAAATAACAAATCGTTTGTAAAGGACGGATAGATATCATGTCTCATCAAAGTCCGATAGAGCAACAGGTTTTTCATTTCATCGTAGAACGATGAAGTAAATTTGACCGATGGTAATTCAAGTGAAGTCACAGGATAACATTCACTTTTCTTTCCACCAGACCAAACTTCGAAGGGTTCGAATTCAGATATCTTATGTAATTAAACCTGTTTCCCTCTGAAAACCCATGGAATCCGAGAACCAAGTCGGAGGTAGTTCTGTGACCGTTCTCTTATAAGGAACGTTTAAAATTCTTGATCAAGAGATTCGGGGGGGACCACAATTCCTCAACATTTTCCGACCCGCGTAAAAAGAAAAACTCAAGTCCTTCCCCTCGTCCATTATCACCCAACGAAATCATGGTGAGAGACCTATTAACAAGGGAACAGTCATAAAATTACAAGAGTAAACAAACATAATTCAGTCTCTTCTTTTATGTTCTTTACCTAGATCTTTTTGTCAGAGGAGTAAACATAATAAACGAAGTCCTTCTCGGGTTTCCGGATAAATCGTAAGTTCGACTCAACGTTATTGGAATTTCGTCAGAATATGTCAATACCAACGGACACGGTCCGATTAATTACAATCTCGGAAAAACGTAACGGGACCTCAGTCACCTAAGATAAATAAGGATTTTACAATTATGTCTTTCAAAACTCCCAAAAAACAATTCACAAACGTTTATCATTCATTTTTGTTTCGTGGAAACGAGATCCTATTATTCTGTCTCTTACCTAAAAGAAAACATTTAATTACAACTCTGAACATTAGTCAAAAACTAATACTCCTTCACACCTCCACACTGGGGTCATAAAGAAAAGTAAAACTTTTGACGTCGTTGATGTATGAATTTTCTTCGATGGAAATTTTACACGTAGGAATTTAACGGAACAAAAATAACGAAATTCGGAGTCGTCCGTCTCGTCTACCTTTATGGAGGACATCTCGACGGGGGTCTTCTTGGAGGTTTATAGACAGTCAATTAAGGTCTCAATCTTGAAAATGGTCTTTTTCTTTTTCTCTTCCTCTTCCTCTTTCTTCTACTCCTCCTCCTCCTCCATTCCTTTACATTTTTCTAGACTACTCATGTAAGGGTAGGTCTAAATCACTTTTAGAAGGTGGTCGAACAACAATAAAAAGTATAACCTCGACTCAATCTCACTACTTTTTACAAACTTATTTTCGTTTTGAATCGGTTTAAGAAAATAAAAGGGTTGGGGGATGGGGGGCGGAAACAACCCAGAAATTCTAACAATATCTTCTGAATCTATAAAAAGATAAACTACAGGACAGTTTATAAAATAAATTTGGAAATACAAATTTCAAATAAGGTTCTGATTAAGAGTAATGGTAGACAAGTATAAACATTAAATACGGTCGTATCCAAAGTATTGGTAAATCCCGAACTAATACTCGGAATGTAACAAAATTTCATTCTTAAATTGGGGGCTCAAGAAGGTTGGATACAAGATCTCATAGAGTCTGACACAAGTTAATCATAAATTTTAATACGAAAGACTATAAAAACTCTAACAATTGAGGACCAGGAAACCTATAATACATATCAAGGTTGTATCAAACCCTCATAGAGTCGAGAACGGGTCACGGTTGGAGGTAGGACATCTACCGTCCACTGATCCTTGGTCCGATAATGTCAATTTATATATAATATTTAATATCGGGTAAAGAAAACTTTGTGGACTATATTCAAAGAATCGTCACCGGTTATTGGGTAACGAACGGTCGTAATCAGGTACCTGGTGTGACACATCTCGGGTACGAACATCTAGTCATGTCTTAGTATATTAGTCGATTTGCGTGTCTCCTGTAAGAAGACATTAAATTTTTTCTGACTTGATTTACGATTCACAAAAAAGGTGATTGGTTTTATGTGTTAAACCTCGAAAGTCCTCCATTGTCTTTACGAAGTAAAACATCGTCAAAACAGTCAAAACACACCCCAGTAAAAGTGAATCCTACTTCTACGAAGTCCCCCACTAGTCCTAGTTCTCCTTTCTTCCACCTTGTTTTCCTGGGTCGTCTACGAAGTACCAGAAGTCCATACGGCCACTTCCGAATTCTCTTTTTTAAGCAGTTTCCGAAAACCGTAACAAAGGAATTTTCCTTTTCAATGTACGATGTATCGGTCGTTCAGACGGAAAACACTTTGAAGAAGGTTTTGGTGTATGGAATTTAATGAAATTATGTATTCGACAATCCGATTTTAGCTCGGACCTTTCGTAGGTCCACTTGTGAAAGGGTAACAATGAGACGTTTCGTCTCGAGGAACCACACACATATGTAGAATAAAAACCAACTCGTTTAAATTATACAACTTAGTAATTTAAACAGTTTAGTAACATGTCCCAATCTCACAGTGAATAGGAACCCGGAAGTACATAGTCTATGTCTCCTCTAACGAACTCACAGCCTTTATGGTCCGTTCTACGAGTCCCAGAGGATTTTATCTAAGTTTCCTATCAACTTTCAAACGCTTTGACATTCACGATATAAAATGACAAAATAGGCAAGTTAATTTAGATGTTTCTTTACTCAGACACAATTGTAACAGGGAAACGAAAAAAAATTGTACTCTTTGTAAGTGTATTATATGTTTTTATCATACGAAGATTTTAATGACTAAACCAGACGACTAATGAAAGTAAATTAGGAAGGAGAGAACAAAATAAAGTCGCTCGAGAGCGATTTTGACCTCGACTTAGATAGTCAAACGAACTCAACACGGCTTTGTGTTTGTCTTTCGTTCGACGTCGTTTCAAGATGTCGAAGAACCAAGAATTTTTCGTCGTTCGATAACTCGACTGTGTCCTTCTTGGCATGTCACTATAGTAACGATGTGGCCCTGGTTCCAAGGTGTAATAAACTCGTCGATCTTCGTAATCTCGATCACAAGTAAAGTGATCACACATGTTTAACGGGGGTACACATCCCGTGTGTTTTGGGAAGGTCTTTTAAATCCAAAAACAGACATGTTTCAGAGACGGAAAAGTAAAAAAGGTCATAAAATTTAAATGGGTAAAGGAGAAATTCGTCTTGACGAACATACCACAAACATAAGACCACCTCTTTCGTTCGTGGGGTTCTAGTCAGGCGTTGTCTACACACGTTATAACCGCGTATATTGACTCATCGTTGCCTTCCAACCTCAAAAATAGAGTCAAGAGGTAATGACGTAATATTTCCTCTTGCAAAGTCCTTTTTTGTAGACTGTCAATTCTTGTCATCACACCTAGAAACTGGCTTTAACAGAAAAGGGTAGTCGTTGTGGGTCGTCAGATTCTTCCCTCATGACAGGAAGTCCCTACCACGGGGTTTATCTGACAGCAGAACCCTATTCAAAATTTCATATTAAAGTGTTAAGTGGTAGCCCCCATCTCCAACCATACATACACTTTAACATGACATATTTTTCTATCCTGAACCAAATTTCACGGGATAAAACATTTAGTAAGGTAAACTTTGAAAAATTACTTAGAATGATACGACTTTAGACAACAAAATCACTCTGAGATTTTACTCGTCTTTATCTGAAAAATCTCATCTTACTTATATTTTTCGTAGATATTAAAAGGTCCTCGATATTTAGTTCCAAAATTTTTCTACAGACCTGTATAAACTCATAAGTCTAGTACTTTTATCTTTAACGATACGATTGACTTTCCTGTCTGACTACCCTTTAACATGTTGACCATCTGAATTGGAAATTCGTCTGTCACGACATTTTTGATTACCGAAGAAACTATAAATAACATTCAAAATCATGACTAGAAAAAAAGGTTTCGAACGTGTGAGGAAACAAACCTTGACATTATCGAAACGTTGTCTTTAGGTTATCAAAGGATATTTAATTCACTTCTTTTTGTAGGTTTATTTCCGAAATTTATAATTGTCTGGTCCATCGTGGTCTTTAATACACTGACAATACTAATAGTTTTGCACAGAATTGAAAAATCCCGTTTTAATGTGTGATTTTCAAGATCGAATTCACAACCGTGAACATACCCTTTTCTTTTTAAGTCTGAAGTCACATATGGGTTATTAAAATTTAATACACTCTACAAAATTTAAACACTTGAGCATTAAGGACAAAACTACTAAGTCAAAGAACTCTTACCATTAACATATTTTAACGATAACGGCGAAATAAAGTCATAGTACACGGACATTTGGTACCTAAAAAGAGGGAAACATATTTCTGTAACATCTATTAACTTACAAACTAATATCTTTCCAGTAATCAAAGAACAATGTGTAACAATCAGACCAAAAACAACGAATAACCCAAATTATAACAAGAACTTTTATCAACTACGATACAATACATATTGAAAAGATTATTTTCAACACAATATTCGACATTTAAAACCTCATAACCACAAGTGAACCACCGTAGGGCGTTCTTATAACGAAGTAGAAAAAACGGAATTGATCTTTATTAATAGGTGTGTTTATCACTTAAAAATTTCTCTATAAATCTCATGTTTTATTATTTAGAAATGTTCCACATAATCTTACATAATTCTAATTTTACTTTGGTCATTTACCGACTACGACTCCTTAGAAACCCCCGTATCAATATCAGAACATTAACGATTCATGTATCTTTAATACTGTACCCCCTCCACACAGGTACCCCCAGATTTGTTTGTATCGGTTAATTGTTACAGGACCTCTTAACGACCGAGGTAGACTCTTTAGACGAAATCGGTCCCGCAAGTTATCCATTGAACGTTGCTTGGGTAGAAACATAAGTTCGTAGACTGAACAGGGTGGTGGTCGACACTTGAAAATTCTGTGAATTCTGAAGTACGTGAGTCCTTTGTCTGTTTCTTTTCGAAGATAAACTTTCGACTACGAACCATCGCTACGTCTCCATGTCTCGTGAACACGTGTGTCGTCCCCTTCTGCTGTCCACCTCGTTTATCTCTCTCGTGACTGTATGTATGTCATGGTGCACACTTTATCGATCACCCTTCGACGATGTATTGGGTCCCTCGAGTCGAGCGACGAGACGCTACTGGATCTTCCCACCCTACCTCCGGGTCCTCCCTTCCCTACATACATACGTATGTCGATTAGGTGTAACGACATGTCGTCTTTGAATGTTGTGACATTTCGTCAATATGAGTTTTCATAAAAAAATTATATTTATGTGTCTCCCCTCTTTTTTTCGACTACGAATCCCAAGTCCGAAGATTAAATCGTGAGGACATCCCCGACTGACACTAGGAGAAGTCTCCGATCCTTTTGGTTGTCTGTGAAGATCGAACGAAGTTCAGTAGTCATATAGGGACTCTGCTCTAGTATGTGTACAGACTACGGGGTCGAAAATACCGACGACGGACTCCCTTCCTGGGAAGTACTCGATTAAGATTATTGGTCGTCCTAAGTGTTCGACTGTAAGTTTGGTGTCCTGACATCGTTTGTCGTTTCCTTAATTGACTGAGTCCTCATGTGCACGTGTGTCTGGGTCCGGGATTAGTCTCCCTCGTCTGTTTTCCGGGTGGACCTTCCACGGATCTATGTTTGAAGTGGTCGGTCAATTGAATGTTGTTTCCTCAGTTCTTATATGCTAACCCTTTACTGTCAGAGAAGTTTTTACCATGACCCTTTTGTTGGTGGTGCATGTTTTCTTACTCCGACTTTTAATTTCTTAAATGATGTTTAGTTTCAAACTTATATTGTGCATTTCGGTATTTTAAGGACATTCTTTTGTCCACTATTCGAGGAACTTTAGTCAGAGTTGATTCTAAAAAGACCTAGACTGGAATCTTTCGTTGTTCTGATGGTTCATCCTGATTTAGTTTGGTCTTTCGTAAACGTGTCGTTTCCTTTGACGGTCTTTTGACTTTTGTTTTAACCTCTTTTGTAAATGTCATATATAGACTATTCTCTAATTATCCATTTTGATCTTCTTTAGTATGTTGGGTTATCGTTTTGTTAGTAAAATTTTACCCTCTCACAGTCTGTAAAAAGGTTGTTTTTTATGTCTACCGGTTGTTCATGTACTTTTTTTATTCTAGTAGTAGAGATTATTAGTGTCTTTACCTTTAGTTTTGGTGTTACTCTATCGTGAAGTGTGGACAGTCTTACCGATAATAGTCTTTCTGTTCTTTAATGTTCACAACCACTTCTACACCTCTTTTCCCTTATGAACCATACGACAATCTGACTTATCCACGTCGGTGATACCTTTTGTCATACCTCCCAGGAAATTTTTAATTTTTATCTCAGTTGTATACTAGGTCGTATAGACGAAGAGTTATAAATGTCCTTCTTTAGTTTTTGTGATTGACTTCTTCTGTGTGTAGGTTTAAATAACGTAGTAATAAATATTATCGGTTATATACCTTCGTTGGACACAGATACTACCTACTTATCTATTTTTGACACACAGAAAATATGTGTATGTCTGTGTGTTACCTTATAAGAAGTCGGTATTTTTACTTTGGAGTGATAAACGTTTTTGTCTTGAACTCTTGTCACGATTTACTGTATTCAGTCTCTTTTGGTTTCTGGTACACTATAGTGAATATACACCTTAGATTTTGTTGTTTTTGAGGGTTTAAGTGTCTATGTTCCTTGTCTAATCACCAACGGTTTCCATGTACCCCTTCCTCCCTAACCACTTTACCCACTTCCTCCAGTTTTACATATTTGAAGTACAATATTCAGTATCCCTACAGTATATGTCATGCCACTGATGTCAACAATTATGACATGACGTATTGACTTTCAACTATTATCATATAGAATTTGTAAGAGTGTTCTTTTTTAAACATTAATGTATACCACTACCTACAATTGGACACTAGTAAAACGTTATATATGTTTCTAGTTTAGTAGTACAACACGTGAACTTTGACTACTATATAAGTGGAGTTCTTCCGTTTCACCAACAGACTCCTCCGGAATGTTTATCGACTCTTTTCTCTTTGTTTTCCGTTTCCTCTTTCCCTTTCTATTTGGGTTCATTTACATCTTAAGGTTTCTTTTCGTTCCTCTCTCTTCTTTCAGAAGACTCACTTGTTACGTTTCTTTATCTCCTTTTGCTGTCTTACTCTTTTCTGATCCCTAGAGAAGTTCTTTTGACCTCTGTGGTTCCCTTGCAAAGTACGTTTCTACCCGTGTTAGTTCCTGTCTTTGTCGTTCCTGGATTGTCTTCGTTAATTCTTTTCCACCGTTCTGATGTGTCTTGATATGACTTTTCCAGAATTACTTGGTCTACCGGTACTAGTGAGATCCTCACCAGTGAATGGATCTCGGTTTGTAGACCCTCACACTTCAGTTCACCCGGAATCCTGCATAATGATACTTGTTTCGATCACCTCCACTACCTTAAGTACGCCTCGATAAAGTTTAGGATTTTCTACTACGACAATTTCACAACGCGAGTAATACGGTCGTTTAAACCTTTTGAGTCGTCACGGGTGTCCTAACCTTTTCGAGTCTAAAGTAAGGTTAGGTTTTCTTTCCGTTCGGTTTCTTACAAGTTTACTGGCATGTTAAAGTGAGTAAAGTGTGTGATCGTTCCATTACGAGTTTAAGGAAGTTCGATCCGAAGTTGACATACACTTGACTCTTAAAGGTCTACATGTTCAACCTAAGCCTTTTTCGTCTCCTTAGTCTCTAGTTTGACGTTTATTGACAACCTAGTATCTTTTTCGTTCCTTTAAAAAATTTTTTAGTAAAGAAGAAGTGACTGATACTGATACACCTAGTGTTGTTTGACCTTTTAAGAATCTCTCTACCCTTATGATCTGGTGGACTGGACAGAGGACTCTTTGGACATACGTCCGGTTCTTCGTTGTCAATTTTTGTCTGTACCTTTTTACCTGATCGAGTTTTAACCCTTTCCTCATGTAGTTCCGACGTATGACAGTGGGACGAATAAATTGAATATACGTCTTATGTAGTACACTTTACGACCTGACCTACTTCGTAATCAACCTTAGTTCTAACGACCCTCTTTATAGTTGTTGGAGTCTGTACGTCTACTATGGTGGGATTACCGTCTTTCACTTCTCCTTGACTTCTCGAAGAACTACTCTCCACTTTCTCTTCTCACTTTTTCGACCGAATTTAGAGTTGTAAGTTTTTTACTTCTAGTACCGTAGGTCAGGGTAGTGAAGTACCGTTTGTCTACTTTTTTTCATTTTTACCACTGTAAAATAAAAGAAGCCGAGGTCTTAGTGACGTCTACCACTGACGTCGGTGTTTTAATTTTCTGCAAACGAAGAACCTTCCTTTCGATACTGTTAGGATCTGTCACATAATTTTTCTTCTCTATGGTGAAACGGTTGTTTCCAGGTATATGAGTTTCGATACCAAAAAGGTCATCAGTATTTACCTATACTCTTACCCCGATATTTCTTCCGACTCGTGGTTTCTTAACTCCGAAGGCTTGACACCACGACCTCTTCTGAGAACTCTCAGGGAACCTGTCGTTCCTCTAGTTTGGTCAGGTAGGATTTCCTTTATTGGGACTTATAAGTAACCTTCCTGACTTCGACTTCGAGATTATGAAACCGTTTCTCGACTGAGTGACCTTTTCTGGGACTACGACCCTTTCTAACTCCCGTTCTACTTTTCCCCCACTGTCTCTTAGTCTACCGACCTACCGTAGTGACTGAGTTACCGGTACTCAAACTCGTTTGAGGTCCTCTACCACTTCCTGTCCCGTTGGACCCCACGACGTCAGGTACCCCAACGTCTCTATTGTGGAGTTAAATTTTGTCTTTATTGACGACTCTTGAAAGGTTCAGACCCATCTCTTAATATATAGGTTCATATGTTTCGATTATATTGGGATAATTGAGTCACGTTTATTTTGGTATAGATTCTGTGTAATATTACTGGAACAGTTTTTAGTTTTTATTTCTCTATTAGGATTGTCGTCGGTTCCCTTTTTCTATTATTGGATATTTCTTTAAGGGTAGTCCGAGATTGGTCTAAAGAGTCGATTTTCAGATCCAGTCCTCTCTACGTTACTGTATAAGTTTCAACTTTCTTTTTGTTAACGGTCGGGTTTAAAAGATCTCGTCTTTTTTTTAGGCCGTCTCGAGTAGTGGGGATCTGGGCGAAACGTTCTTTAGGATTTTCATCAAAAAGGTCGACTTTACTTTATTACGGTTAGTCATTGTACTTTTACATGTTTTCGTATGTCGTATACCCATTTTCATTTGTAAGTTTGAATCTTTTGATTAAGACATCATCCTGCTACACAATGGTGAATTGATGTCATATTTGTAGTTTTCTTCTTCTTCTTTCAGCGAGTCAGTACAAACTGAGAGACGCTGGGGTACCTGACACCGGATGGTCCGAGAAGGCAGGTACCCTAAAAGGTCCGTTCCTATGACCTCACCCAACGGTAAAGGAAAAGGTCCCCTAGAAGGGCTGGGTCCCTAACTTGGGCCCAGAGGGTGTAACATCCGTCTGTGAAATGGTAGACTCGGTGGTCCCTTCAGTTTTTGTAGTTTTCTTTTCTCATAATTTTTATTAATATCGATAATATTAAACAATTACTTGTGTGATATATTTTTCATTTATTACGCAGTTTTTAAATTTCCGTCTTTTCGTTTTTCCACTTCGAGAACATCTGTTAATTTCAAAGACAGTAGAATTTTATCTGACAAAATAAATAGTCTGCAGAAGACATTGGTAGAATCATTGGTGTTCCGTTGTCGGATATCATTTTCACATTTTCTATTTCTTTCTTCTTTGTCTTATATACGAGTATTTTTTAGTGGTTAAATGTTTTCATCGGTCTTTGCTCCATTTTTATTTGTTACCTTTATATTTTGTTTGACTAATAATTATTTTGACGTAATCAATTCAGGAATATATAGTTATTGTTGAGATCTATACACACTCAACTTAAGTGGTCACTTTTGTGGGTCTTACCGACTTCCCTAATTTTAGATCTGGGTTTGTATATGATGGATGTGTCTGAGTGAAGTCTCACTTCCCTACCCTTTTCTATAAGGAATGTTCATCTTTGTTTTTCGTACACCTCCGTTGATTAGAACATGGTTTGTGTTGTCTGAAATTCGGTTTTTGTAATTATTGTCTGTTTCTTCCAGTTACGTATTACTATTTCCCCGAGTTAAGTGGTTCTATATCACTAATACTTATAAGTGTATGGGTTGTAGTTCCGTGGGTTTATATGTGTAATACGCAGGAGTCAGCGAAGTCATCACAGGTTGAGACACCCTGAGGTACCTGACATCGAGATCCGAGGAGGCAGCTACTCCTAAGAGGTCCGTTCTTATGACCTCACCTGACGGTACGGGAGGAGGTCCCTTTGAAGCGTTGGGTCCCTAGCTTGGGTGCAGAGAGTACAGGGAACGTAATCGTCCACCCGAGAAATGGTGATCGTGGTGGACCCTTCGGGAACGAAATGTCGTTTATTATTTGTAGAGACGTCCCTCTTTTTCCGTCATTGTCATCCCTCAAATCATGGGGTGTAAGTTGTGACCTATCTAGTGGATCTGGTTTTAAGTTTTTACTTTACAACCTGAATTCACTATTGTAATCTGTTCTACCTAAATCTGTAAATGTCTTGTAAGGTAGGTTTTCGTTGCCTTATGTGTAAGAAGAGTTCATGTGTACCTTGTAAGAAGTTCCTATCGATACATAATCTGGTAGTTTGTACAGTGGTTTAATTTGTTTTGTTTATTATGGTTCGTAGAAAAGACTGTTGTTACCATACTTTTATCTTTAGATAACGTTCTCCTTTGATCTTATAAGTGTTCATACCCCTCTATTTTGTTTTACGGGAACTCGTTGCCTACCCAACTTCTTCTTTAACTTTTTCTTTATTTTTTATTTAACCTTGTTTATTTTTAACCTTTGTCTATTTTGGGTTTGAATACCCTACGTCTTCGTCAACATTTTCCCTTCCAATGTCGTCATTTATTTTTATGGATGTATTCTTTCTCTTTCTAAAGTTTATCGGGTGGATTGAAATGTAGACTTATTTGTTATTTTTTCTTTTTTGATTCAGATTCCAATTATTTTACTTTCTTTATTATTTAAGTTCATCTTTAGTTACTTTATCTCTGATTTTTTATATAATCCCCTTTTTTTGCTTTGATTCTGGAAAAAGAAAATTTTCTATTTTGTCTGTTTACAGACAAATAATCCGTTGATTATTTCTTCTCTCCTGAGTTTTAATCTTTACTTTCCCCTCTGTTTAACTATTGTCTTTATGTTTCATAATATACCCTTATAATATTTATTATGTACCGTTGAATCTTATCACCTATTTAAAGATCTTGGATGTTCTGACTTAATCCTTATCTTTTAGACTTATCTTTTTAGTGTTCACCACTCTTACTTAGTCATTAGTTTTTGTTAGGTGATAATTTTTTTTTTTCGGGTCCTCCTTTACGAAAGTGACCACTTAAGGTAGGTAGTAAACTTCTTAATTGTGGTTTGAAAGAGTTGGAAAGGTTTTGTATCTTCTCTTCCTTGTGCACGTCTAAATAGAATGGTCCGGTCGTAACGGGACTATGGTTTTTGTTTGTTCCTGTGATGTTCTTTTCTTTTGATATCCGGTTATTGGGACACCTTATATTTACGTTTTTATCGTTTTATAATCGTTTGACTAAAATTGTCATATAATTCTCCTAGTATGTGGTGTCGGTTCAATCCAAAAAAGGGTCCCTACATTCTTACCTAGGTATAGACGGCTAGTCAGTGACACTATGTGAAGTCATTGTTTTCCCATTTTTAGTTGTCTCCATGTCTTTCGTAAACTGTTTTAAGTTGTAGAAAGTAATAGGTTTGAGAGTCGTTTTACCGATATCTCCGTTACATGGAGTTGTATCATTTTGGGTATATACTGTCCGGGTGTCGGTGTAGTATGATGTACGACTTTCCGACTTTCGAAAAAGAGATTCTACTTCTCATTCCGTTCTTGCGGGTTAGAAACTTGAAAAATAAATTTTTCATGTCAAAAATAATTTTTGTCATGTTGTCATGTTATCAGTCTCGTTAATCCGTTTTATTTAATTTTTTTTATTTTCCGTAGGATTAGTCTTTTAATTTTCATTTCGACATAGATGAATGTGTCCTATCATACATAGTCAAGTCAGCGAGTCAACGCAGGCTGAGTCAGCACAGGCTGAGAAACGCTGGGGTACTTAGCGTCGTGCGGTCCGGAGGGACAGATGGTGGTTGAGGGTCTCAAGTGGGTTTGAGTTTACGTAGGTCAGCCACTACGGTGGGTCGGTAGAGTAGGAGACAGTAGGGGAAGAGGAGGACGGGGATTAGGGAGGGTCGTAGTCCCCGAAAAGGTTATTCGGTTGAGAAGCGTACTCCACCGGTTTCATAACCTCAAAGTGGGAGTTGTAGTCAGGAAGGTTACTTGTGGGTCCTGACCAGAAATCCTGCCTGACCAACCTAGAGGATCGTCAGGTTCCCTGAGAGTTCTCAGAAGAGGTTGTGGCGTCAAGTTTTCGTAGTTAAGAAGCCACAAGTCGAAAGAAGTGTCAGGTAGAGAGTGTAGGTATGTACTGGTGACCATTTTTGGTATCGGAACTTATCTGCCTGGAAACAACCGTTTCATTACAGACACCAAAAGTTATACGATAGATCCAACCAGTATTGAAAAGAAGGTTCCTCATTCTCAGAAAAATAAAGTACCGACGTTAGTGGTAGACGTCACTAAAACCTCGGGGGTTTTATTGCAGACTGTGACAAAGGTGACAAAGGGGTAGATAAAGGGTACTTTACTACCCTGGTCTACGGTACTAGAATCAAAAGACTTACAACTCGAAATTCGGTTGAAAAAGTGAGAGGAGAAAGTAAAAGTAGTTCTCCGAAAAATCAAGGAGAAGTGAAAGACGGTATTCCCACCACAGTAGACGTATAGACTCCAATAACTATAAAGAGGACCGTTAGAACTAAGGTCGAACACGAAGTAGGTCGGGTCGCAAAGAGTACTACATGAGACGTATATTCAATTTATTCGTCCCATATATATCTATTGGGATTTCTGAGAGGGGGAGTTTTTTCAATATTATTTGTCTAAATCATTTCAACATCCTATATTTTAGTCATGTGTTTTTAGTCAAAGTAAAGTTGTGTGATTGTTATTTAATAATCTTACTCTTTAATTCTTTTAATAGACTAAATGTTAATATAGTTTTTCCTATATTATGGATCCCTATTTAAAATAATTCCTTCACTTTCTCGTATGTAACTTTTGATATGTTATAACTACTCTTTTTGACTTCTGTACTTATCTACCTTTCTATGAGGCACGAATATTTAATCTTCTTATAATAATTTATAGGTATGATGGATTACGTTATTTGTCTAAGTTACATTAGGGATTGTTAAAAGGTTGTCTTTATTTTATTAGTCTCCTTTTGTTGTCTCTCCCTTTCGGATCTCTAGAGTAGTTCTTTTAACCTATATGGTTCCCTTGAAAAGTACGTTTCTACCCCTGTTATTTCCTGTTTTTACCGTACCTGGATTGTCTTCGTCTTCTATAATTCTTCTCCACCGTTCTTATGTGTCTTCTTGAGATGTTTTTTCTAGAAGTGCTGGGTCTAGTAGTGTTACCACACTAGTGAGTGGATCACGGTCTGTAGGACCTTACGTTTCAGTTCACTCGGATTCCTTTGTAGTGATACTTGTTTCGATCACCTCCACTACCTTAAGGTCAACTCGATAAAGTTTAGGATTTTCTACTACGACACTTTCACGACGTGAGTTATACGGTCGTTTAGACCTTTTGAGTCGTCACCGGTGTCCTGATCTTTTCCAGTCAAAAGTAAGGTTAGGGTTTCTTTCCGTTACGGTTTCTTACAAGTTTGATGACACGTCAACGTGAGTAGAGTGTGCGATCGTCTCATTATAAGTTTTAAGAGCTTCTGTCCGAAGTTATCATGCACTTGGTACTTGAAGGTCGACAAGTTCGACCAAAAGCTTTTCCCTCTCCTTGGTCTAAAGTTTAACGGTTGTAGACAACCTAGTAGTTTTTTCGTTCTCTCAAAGTCTTTTTGTAGATAAAGACGAAATAACTGATGTGGTTTCGGAAACTGACACACCTAGTGTTGTTTGACGTTTTAAGACTTTCTCTACCCTTAGGGTCTGGTGGACTGGACAGAGAACTCTTTAGACATACGTCCAGTTCTTCGTTTTCAATCTTGACTTGTACCTTGTTGTCTGACCAAGGTTTATCTTTTTCCTCATGTAGTTCCGACATATAACAGTGGGAAGAATAAATTGAATATACCTCTCTGCGACCTCTTTACGATCTAACGACCCTCTTTATAGTTATTGGAGTCTATGCGTCTACTGTGGTGGGAATACCGTCTTTCGTTTCTTCTTGATTTCTCGGAGAACTACTTTCCCTTTCTCCTCTCACTTTTTCAACCGAATTTTGAGTTGTAAGTCTTTTGATTCTAGTACCGTAGACCAGGGTAGTGAAGTACCGTTTAACTACCTCTTTTTCATTTTTACCACTGTCTAAAATAAAAGAACTCGAGGTTTTAGTGACGTCTACCACTGTCGTCGGTACTTTAATTTTCTGCGAACGAGGAACCTTCCTTTCGATACTGTTAGGATCTGTCACATAATTTTTCTTCTCTGTGATGAAAAGACTGTTTCCAGGTATATCAGTTTCGATACCAAAAATGTTATCAGTACATGCCTATACGCTCACCCTGGTATTTCTTCCGACTCGTGGTTTCTTAACTCCGAAGACTTGACACCACGACCTCTTCTGAGAACTCTCAGGGAATCTGTAGTTCCTCCAGGTTGGTCAGGTAGGATTTCCTTTATTGGGACTTATAAGTAACCTTCCTGACTTCGACTTCGAGGTTATGAGACCGTTTCTCGGCTGAGTAACCTTTTCTGGGACTACGACCCTTTCTGACTTCCGTCCTCCTCTTCCCCCGTTGTCTCCTACTCTACCAACCTACCGTAGTGGTTGAGTTACCTGTACTCAAACTCGTTTGAGGTCCTCTGCCACTTCCTATCCCCTCGGACCTCACGACGTGAGGTACCCCGTGTTTCTCAGTCTGTACTGACTCACTGACTTGACTTTACTTGACTTTTTAAACATACCTTACTGTTTGCCGTCTCATCTTACTGTACGCGAGTAGAAGAGGACACTTGAGGTTTTAATGTTGAGTGACGACTTGTTGGTAGTTGTCTTCTTACAACCTAGGGTGGTTTTTTTCTATGGGGTACAGGTTCCCGTTTCCTCTTCGGGGTCGTCCTACCATCCTCCCCGCTTTAATGTAAATCTTAGTTTGGGGTATGTGTGGTTTCTGTGAACCTCCCGAGTTTGTTTTGGAACACTCTGGGGTGTCTCTGACTCGGTCTGGAGGGAAACTCATAAACTTACAGAGGATATCTCCACGTGCAGTCGTCACCGGACGGCGTTCCCGTCCCCGAGACCTACGTCGACAGGACCCACACCGTATTCGGGAGAACCTCCTCCAACGGTAATTGGGATGGTATCTCGGTGGTTCGTCTACTGAGTGTTTGACGTCTTGTCAATATGGTTTATTTAAGAGTATGACAATTCTTTCAAGATCCTGGGTGTTGTCTAAAGGGTTGAACTCCTAGACCGTTTCCCTGACTCTTGGGGTTCCCTTTAACTGAAACTTCTGGGGTTTATCGATTTCTTTAAAACTCTTTCTCGTTTCGGCCTCCTTAGTATCAAGGACTAAAGTTTAATATAAAGTCGCGATATCATTAATTTTGTTATGTCATAACAGTTATTTTTGTTTGTCTAGTTTCTTGATCTTATACCTCGAGTCGTTATTTAAGTGAGTATATATTTAGTAAACTAATTGTTGTTTTCGTGGTTTATTTATTGTAACCCTATAGACCCAACAACAACAAAATCAAAGATTCAGTACAGGTTGAGAAACGTCAGGGTATCTGACGTTAGGTGGTCCCAGGAGACAGGTATTCTAAAGGGTTCTTTAGACGTTTTCTTACTTTTACCCGGGGATAGGATATGGTGTGTCTGTTTAGTTGAGTTTTACCTAATTTCTGAACTTGAATTCTGGAGTTTGACATTTTGAGGATCTGTTTTTGTGTCCCACATTTCAGGAACTGTAACCAGAACCGTTAAAAAACCTAAACTGAAGTTTTCGTTTCCGTTGTTTTCGTTTTTATTCACCCTAATGTTTCATTTTTCGAGGACGTGTTTCCTTTGGTAGTTTTTTTACTTTGCCATTGGATGCCTTAACCCCTTTATAAACATTTAGTAGACAAACTATTCTTCAATTATAAGTTTAATATGTTTCTTCAGTATGTTGAAGTTTCGTTTTTTCTTTTTTATCTTTGGTGTTACTTTATAGTGGAGAGTGATCGATCTTACCGATAGTGGTTTCTTATTCGGTTCTATACCTAACGTCGGTACTTTAATTTTCTACGAATGAGGAATCTTCCTTTTAATACTGGTTGGATCTGTCGCTGAGCTACCTACACTCAAACTCACTTGAGGTTCTCAACCACCACCTGTTCCTCCGGACTGTACGACGTTAAGTACTCCAGCGTTTCTCAACCTGTGTTGACTCGTTGACTTGACTTGACTTGACTCTGTCGTATGATTTTTCGTTTCTGTAATGAGACAGTCGTTTCCAGGTGGATCAGTTCCGATGCCAAAAAGGTCATCAGTACATACCTACACTCTCAACCTGATAGTTCTTTCGACTCGCGTTTTCTTAACTAGGAAACTTGACACCACAACCTCTTCTGAGAACTCTCAGGGAGTCGTATAGTCAGGACTCACAAGTAACCTTCCTGACTACAACTTCGACTTTGAGGTTATGAAACCGGTGGACTACGTTTCTCGACTGAGTGAACTTTTCTGGGACTACGACCCTTTCTAACTCCCGTCCTCCTCTTCCCCTACTGTCTCCTACTCTACCAACCTACCGTAGTGACTGAGTTACCTGTACTCAAACCCATCCGAGGTCCTCAACCACTACCTGTCCCTCCGGAGCGCACGACGCCAAGTACCCCAGCGTTTCTCAGCCTGTACTGACTTGTTGACTTGACTTGACTGCCTTTGTTGAAATCACAAAAACTTGCTGTTGTTGTTGTTTTTGTCCCCCTTTTACACTTATATGTTACATTTATGTTTACATACATTTATATGTAGTGTCTGTTACCTTATAATAAGTCAGTATTACTCCTTTAGGACGATAAATGATGTTGTATCTACCTGGAACTCCTGTAATATGATTCACTTCATTCAGTCTCTTTCTGTGTATGACACACTATAATGACTGCACACCTTAGGTCTTTTCGACTTGAATATATTCGTCTCATCTTACCATCCTGGTGTCCGACTCTCCACCCCCTTTTCCCCTCAACAACTACTCTCTTATTTGAAGTCAATACTCTACTCAGACCCTTAGATTACATATACTGCCACTAATAGTAATTCTTATAAAATAATATAGGAACTTTCAACGACTCTCATGTCTATAAATTATAGGAGGGATGTTTTTTTCTTTACCATTAATACACTTCTCTATCGTCTTGATCACTTGTGGTATAACCATTATTAAAACATTATCTATCCACATAGTTAGTTGTACGACACGAGAAACATGTTACAATATATAGTTATATTAGAGTTATTTAAATCTCTTTTTTTACTTACTTTCTTACTAGTAATATCGATTAACCGTTTTGAAAGGGTGAAAGAAACTTTCTTTGACGTCTAAAATTATGTGAAAGAAAATTCCTAGAACAAGGTTTTTATAATTTGGTATGTTACGATTTATTAACTTTTTATTAATATTTAAGAATCTTCAATCTTACTCAGTGGACACTAGTAGGATTGGATTTTCGTTCATTTGTAAGGATAGTAAATCTTTTTACGACAATTTAAAGATTCCACCGTACTGGATGACCAATCATATTGTGTTAGGTTATTTCTGGTGATATATACAGAAGTTGGTATTGTACAGAGAACTTTGGTACTTTTTTTTACTCTTTTATATTGTAATCTGAGGGACCATCTTTTTGATGACTGAAGTATTAGTCTGTGTCAACTTAAATTTTAGGGTCGAGACAGTGAAATGGAAAAATGTGTCTTCTTGACATGCTTTTTCTAGAGTTACTGGCCCTATTAGTACTACTACATTAGAGAGTGAGTCTCGGTCTGTAAGACTTCACACTTCAGTTCACCTGGAACCCTTCGTGATGACGGGTATTTCGATCACATCCACTACCTTAAGGTCGTCTCGATAATTTTTTAAGGATTTTCTACTACGATAATTTCACGATGTGAGTTATACAGTCGTTTAAACTTTTTGGGTCGTCTCCTGTGTTATAACCTTTTCCAGTTAGGAGTAGGATCAAGGGTTCTTCCCTTCATGATTTCTTACAAGTTAAGAAATCATGTTAACGTGAATAGAGGGTACACTCATTCCAATACGAGTTTTACGAGGTTCGATCCGAAGTCGTGATGTCCTTGGCTCTTGAAGGTCTACAAGTTCGACCTAAATCTTTTCCGTCTCCTTGGTCTCTAGTTTAACGGTCTCTAGTTTAAAGAGTGACCTAGTATCTCTTTCGTTCCCTTAACGTCTTTTTGTAAATGGAGACAAAGTAACTGATACGATTTCGGAAACTGACACATCTAACATTGTTTGACACCTTTTGAGAATTTCTCTACCCTTATGGTCTGGTGGAATGGACAGAGGACTCTTTGGACATACGTTCAGTTCTTCGTTGTCAATCTTGGGACATACCTTGTTGACTGAGTAAGTCCTTAATTTTTCCCCATACTGTTCCGATAAGTAACAGTGAGACAGATAAATTGACTTTACGTCTCGTGTGATACACTTCGAGGTCTGACCTACTCAATGTTCGACATTAGTTCTGACGGTCCTCTTTATAGTTGTTGGAGTCTATACGCCTACTATGGTGAGACTGACGTCTTTTACTTCTTCTCGATTTCTCGGAGAACTACTACCACTTCTCACTTTTTCGGCCGAACTTTGAGTTATAATTTTTTGATTCTAGTACCGTAGGTCAGAGTAGTGAAGTACCGTTTATCTTCCGCTTTTCCACCTTCGTTACTGTCTAAAGGAGAAGAACCCGTGATTTTAGTAACACCTACCACTGACGTCGGTACTTTAGTCTTCTGTTAATGAAGAACGGTCCTTTCGACACTATTTGGGTCTATCACACAATTTTCGCTTCTATAGTTGAAACGACTGTTTCCAGGAATATCAATTTCCATACCAGAAAGGTCATCAGTACATGTCTGTACTCTCGACCTGCTATTCCTTTCGTCTCACGACTTCTTAACTTTGAAAGTTTGATACCACGACATCTTCTGAAAACTCTCAGGGAACCATACGTTCCTCTAGTTGGGTCAGTTAGAATTCCCTTTGGTTGGGACTTATGAGAAACCTTCCTGACTACGACTTTCGAAGCGGTTATCAAACCGGTGTACTACGTTTCTCGGTTGAGTAACCTTTTCTGGGACTACGACCCTTTCTAGCTTCCTTCTTCCTCTTCCCCGTTGTCTCCTACTCTTCCGACCTACCGTAGTGACTGTGTTACCTATACTTGAACTCGTTTGCGGCCCTCTGTCACTCCCTGTCCCTTTGGACGATACGACGACAGGTACCTCAACTCTTCTTGACCTGTGTTGAACCGCTGACTTGTTGACAGTGAATGGTGATTATACGAAATTCGTTTGGAGAAGAAAAGAGACTTGGAGTCAAAGGAGTAGAAATTCCGACCCATCGTTCTGGATGGAGTACCCAAACACTCTAAGTTTATTGTATGAGATACTTGTGTTGTTCGTAGTTCGGTCTGGTTGTCGACCATGGATCTTTCATAGTCCTTCATACATTGATGGACGTAGTTTTGTAAAAACAAAACAGTGATATATGTGTAATAGTGTGTGTTTTAAGTGAAGATGTTCAGAGATTCAGAGAAGATATTTTCATTAAATACCGAAGGGACCACCACTTCTTAGACAGACGTTACGCCCTCTGCACCCAAACTAGGGACCCAGACCTTCTAGGGGACCTCCTCCTTTACCGTTGGTGAGGTCATAAGAACAGACCTCTTAAGGAACCTGTCTCCTCGGATCACCCGATGTCAGACACCTCAACGTTTCTCAACCTGTGTTGGCTCGTTGATTGTGAAAGTGAAAGTATTTACATTAAATTCTTAAATAGTGAAGTCCTTTTGTTTATGACATATAATTACGTATATACACCTTAGATCTTTTTACTGTATCTACTAGAATAAACGTTTCGTCTTTCTCTGTGTCTACATCTCTTGTTTATCCCTGTGGTTCCCACACCCCCTACTTGACCCTCTGACCTTAACTGTATATATGTGAATGGTGTATATTTTATCTGTTGGTTATTCTTAGATGTCATATCGTGTCCCTTGAGATGAGTCACGAACCATCCCAGATTTACCCTTCCTTTAGGTTTTTTCTCCTTTATTTATACATACATACCGACTAAGTGAATCGACATGTCGTCTGTGACTGTGTCGTCGCATTTCGTTGACACACACACACAATCAGTGAGTCAGCACAGGTTGGGAAACGTTGGGGTCCTTGACATCAAACGGTCCGAAGAGACAGGTACCTTAAGAGGTCCGTTCTTATAACCGCACCCCTCGGTAAGGGAAGATGTCCCCTAGAAGAGCTGGATCCCCAACTTGGGCCCAGAGGGTGTAACGTCCGTCTAAGAAATGGTTGACTCGGTGGTCCCTTCGGGTTTTTCGTTGATATGAGGTTAAATCTTTTCTTCTTCTTCTTAAATAGTGAATATCTTGGACCTCCTGTTCCTGTATGTATCTGTTGGTCGGAACGAGGTATTTATACCCTTCGCTGGGGACCTACACTGGAGGGTCCACCTCAACTCCCGGGACCCGTAATCCTCCACTGACCTCGGTGAATGAAACTGCTGGAAGACGGAACAATAGAACGAAAGTACGACAAAGGAGATTTGTAAATGTAAAAAAAGTTGATCACTCAGTTGTGTCCTTAAATTTTACCACCCCCCGAGAATAAGGTTCTTGTACGAAGGTAATCGGAGACGAAGGACAAGTCATAAGAAGGGTGAAGAGAGGGTCGGTACGTAACGGTCCTCCCATGCACGAATCCGTGCAGGCCGTCCATTACCTTTATTCACTGTGCCAGCCACACGTCGTTCTGTCGTCCTCCCCTTATCACCATTTGACCTGTTTGTCTTCACCCTCCCCACCCACCACAGACAATTTTAGAGTAGTTGACGACCAAGTCTTTTATCCTGGGTTCCTACGGTGTAAATCCCCAAATAGTTCTCTCCGGTACTTAGGTCTAAAAGAATTTGTGACTAAAAATTTATACTATATACTAGGTTTTAACAAGGGTTGTAGTACGTCTAGGTCGGAGTCGACACACCGAAGACAACGTACCTCATATTTTCGACCTTCCTTTCGTGTGATTTCGTTCCGAAGGTCCTGACAAAAGAGACAATGGCGAAGTTTCTGGTGTCCGACCGACGAAGGAGAAATTTATTGTAACAGAAGCAAAGAGGGTCCCGGAAACAAAATAAGAGATTCGGATTGTCCTCTCAAGAATAAACTGAAATACGAAGTCAAGTACTATTGGTGGCATATTGGTGATATATTCGTATATTGAATTGTCTTTGGAGAAGAATCTTCGTCCCGATCTTTTTTTAATGTGTATGTCTGTCTTCAGAGTGGGAGAGTTTAAAGGTTTTCGGGTTGTTACGTCACAAAGAGTCTACAATACTTACGTTCTCCGTACACCCTCTAATACTTAGATATCCGGACTTTAGACCGGGTCCTTAGACGTAAAAATTGTTCGTAAGGACACCAAGGCTCCGTCCGTTAAGGGTCTACTATAAAAGTCTATGGTGTTCAATCGGGGTCGGAATCTCCACGGTACAGTTTGTGAACCGGTCGTAGACCTCGGGGTTGACCTTCCTCCTTCTCGGGAAGGGCACCAGTCAATAATAATTACGAGATCCTGATTAATCAAGAGTTTACCGGTTGTCGACACGTCACCCTTTAAGGGTGTGTTAAGTCTCTACCTTACTCCGACAGGTTCAACTCGCCTGACTATGTCACAATAAAGGTGTCCCGTAGACCGGTTTCCCTAAGAGTTCAGGGTGAGATTAATAGTGTCAACGACCGTCAGAGGATGTGTCATCCTTTTATTTATTCTCGTGGTTGAGTACCTACCTATTATCAGTACAGTTGTCGTTAGTAGTTTTGTAACTATCCTTATGATTCAGTCTCTTTGTGTTTACAGTATACTATATTAGGTATGTTTCGTGGATTAAATTACTATATTTACTTGAATAAATTTTTTGTCTTTATCTGAGTGTTTAAAGTTTTTGTTTAAATATTAATGGTTTCCCCTTTGTGCAACCCCCTCCGCCTTATTTAATCCTCGAACCTTATTCATGTGTGATGATATATATTTTATCTATTGGTTGTTCTTGTCCCTAGAGTTCCGTTCTAAGACATTATTTGATAATCCCCCTTTCCTAGATTTTTTCTTATTGATATACATAGACATATTGACTTAGTGAGACGACATATGGACTTTGATTATGTTACAACATTTAGTTGATATGAGGTTGTACAAAAAAAAAATTAACTATCAAAGAGAAATAACTCTCTCAAACCAACTTGACTCCCGTACTTTGACCTTATTCTCTTTCCACTTGCCTCATTGTCGAGACAGAGATTGATCTTTGGTTGGTACCCTGACGGAAGTGAAGAGATGTAGAACCAAGAGATGACGTTTTTGATCAGTTCCTAGGATACTCCTAATTTATTATATTACGTTCGTTTCGTGAATGTCACGAACCAGACGCCAGTGACGAGAAAATAGATAATCGATAATACATCCCATGTAGAACTTTTTGCGACCCGACCTACTTCGTGTTCGACCTTAGTTCTAGTGACCCTCTTTGTAGTTATTGGAGTCTATACGTCTACTGTGGTGGGAATACCGTCTTTCACTTCTCCTTGATTTCTCGGAGAACTACTTTCAATTTCTGCTCTCACTTTTTCGACCGAATTTCGAGTTGTAAGTCTTTTGATTCTAGTACCGTAGGTCAGGGTAGTGAAGTACCGTTTGTCTACCCCTTTGTCATCTTTGTCACCGACTGAAATAAAAACCCTCGAGGTTTTAGTGATGTCTACCACTAACGTCGGTACTTTAATTTTCTACGAATGAGGAACCTTCTTTTCAATACTTGTTGGATCTGTCGTATAATTTTTCGTCTCTGTAATGAAGCAGTTGTTTCCAGGTAGATCAGTTCCGATAACAAAAAGGTCATCAGTACATACCTACACTCTCAACCTGATATTTCTTTCGACTCGTGACTTCTTAACTATGAAAACTTGACACCACGACCTCTTCTGAGAACTCTCTAGGAATCTGGCGTTCCTCTAGGTTGGTCAGGTAGGATTTCCTCTAGTCAGGACCCACAAGTAATCTTCCTGACTACAACTTCGACTGTGAGGTTATGAAACCGGTGGACTACGCTTCTCGACTGAGTAAACTTTACTGGGACTACGACCCTTTCTAACTCCTGTCCTCCTCTTCCCCTACTGTCTCCTACTCTACCAACCTACCGTAGTGACTGAGTTACCTGTACTCAAACCCATTTGAGGCCCTTAACCACTACCTGTCCCTCCGGACCGTACGACGTCAGGTACCCCAGTGTTTCTCAGCCTGTACTGACTCGCTGACTTGACTTAACTTGACTTCCAATTTGGAACTAGATGTTCGGTTAAAGTGTCTTCCATTCCCTTATAGTACATCAATCCCTACTACAGACCCTCATTGATAAAGTTCAAAATATTTGAACTTTCAAACCCCCTTAAAGTTGTAAATTACAAAAAGGACTACTCTAAGACCCCGTTTTTGTTGAAAGGTGTTTGGGACTGTATCAGCTACCGAAGGTTTTTGTATTTGATTTCCTATTTTAATTACTTCTCCCTCCAAAAGTTGAACCGTGTGTAAATAATTTGTGGTCTGTGACAATTATCGTGTTTTTGTATTAGGAATGTTACTGTAGAAGTTTCTAAAGTTCCTCCGTCACTCGCCGTAAACTTGGTCTGGAACTTCTTACTCACACTAAAGTAAACGGTCCATCTGATGTCTACTATCTATCTTCCCGTCCCGTCCCTGAAGGGACTACCAGGTCACCGATTCTGACGTCCCTAAAGGGACTACCAGGTCACCGATTCTGAGGTGTAAGGGTTACGTCTTCCGGGTCCAAGCTAGGGACCAGTCCCTTGATTGATCTGGAGTGTACGGCGTTGATTCTCAAAACGTACGACACTCATTTCCAGGATGCACCGTGTTGATTTGGACCGGATCTGTCTATCTAATTTTTTCTATCTGTCTATGGATAATGTGTGTATTATGTATTAACGTATTTTTTCCGTCCCTTGTAGGGTCTACTCGGTTACTGTTTATTAGACGGACGGTTGTGTCCTTTTGTCCAAGTTAAGTATCAGGTCCCTCTAGGGTGTACAGCACCCCGCTGATTCAGGCACGTGGGACGCGGGATCTCGGGTACGAAGGAGCTTTCTCTTCTGTGACGTAACTCTTCGGACACGCGACGTTGGCCTCTCCTCGGGGACGAGCGACGTAGATGTCTTTCGGATACGCGTCGTTGTTTCTGGGTCGTGTCGGTTTTTATATACGTTAAAAATTTTTTCTTCTTCCCGCACCTCCATTTTTTCTCGTCCTAACTAAAGTTCCCGTTTACATTCCTTCGTTTCGGATCCATCGTCCGTCGTCCGTCCTAATTGAGAACCCGATGAGTTAGAACGACCTGAAACATCTCTCAGATCCGAGTTTCCTGGTGGACCGTAAAGAGGAAGGAAGTCATGTCAGAAGAGGTATAGGGATATAAATTGTTGTTTATCCCCAAGAGTTGTCTGGAAAGACGAAAATTTAGTCCAGTACACCCTAGAAGTATGGAGCTGTTTGGTCTATCTTTTCTCTTTCAACTTTTTGTAAAGGTCTGTTCTCATTCAGACGAACAACTCATGCTGGTAAAAAAATTCTGGTGGAGTAAGGTAACAAATGTACCCTCGGACTGACGCTCCTTTTGACTCGGCGGGGACGTCGGAGGGCACAGAGTGTGAGACTCTCGAACCTGTACATTCTTCACGAGACCTGGGACCTTTTAGTGAATCCTCCTCTTTCTCGATTTACGAAGGTTTTAGAAGTCTGAAGAAGGACCCAACGGTTGTCTCCGTAAACACCGGTCCTTATGACCCCTTTTCCCATCCGGTTCCCTTCTTCCATTTCTCTTCGGTAGAAGTTAAGGTCAAAAGGACCTTACAAAAACAGTTACCGGGAACAGAACTAGGATTCGGTTTGAAGTCCCTTCTTACTGAAATGTTGCCGGGGTTTCACTGTTTGCCAATTCCCGAATCCGTTTTAGTCAGAACGAGAATTCTCTTAGTGTTTTACTACTACTATTATTATTGTTTTCTTGTTAAATGACGGGTGAATTTTTATTCAGTATAGGCTGAGAACGCTAGGGTATCTGACATCGGGTGGTCGAGGAGACAGGTACTCTAAAGGGTCCGTTCTTGCAACCTCACCCAACGGTAAAGGAAGAAGTCCCCTAGAAGAGTTGGGTCTCTAATTTGGGTCCAGAGGATGTGACGTCCGTCAGAAGACGAAACGTCCACCGAAGAAATGGTTGACTTGGTGGTCCTTTCGGGATAATTATTATGTAAATAGGACAGATCTTGAACAGGTTGTAAACAATCCTCAGTCCGACATGTAATTCGTACAGTGGACGTAATAGAGTGAATTAGGATTGTAGACTCTATTTATTATCATAATAATACTCTAGCTATTAGCATAGAGGTACTATTATTGCTGTCATAACGACAATTAGCATAGTTGTCTATCTCTTTGAATCACACAGGATCTGATGTTACCAGTCACTTCTAAAGTAAACAAAGAAGTACGGAGTATTGAACTGCTATCAATCCACTCCAGTGTTTTGATCGAAAGTGGGTACCCGAAACACGTCTTTACTTCGTGTCAATCAAGAAGTTTTGACTCCTTCACTTTTTGGGTAAACGTGAAAGAAGAGGGTCAGGACAAGGAGAGAAGGGGACTCGAGTTCCCTACTTCCTCCCACCCTCACACAGTCATCGATGATCGACCACCTTGGAGGTAGTTCGACCAGGGACTCATTGATCCCTCTTATCTCCGACGAGTATTTGAACCCTATTTATATATGGTCGTCGTTCCCTATTCGGAAACAACACAATTCGGTGACTCTAAAATCACGATTAAATAATTGTCGACATATTAGATTGGAAAGGACTATTATGTGATTCTTTGAATCATTGAATGGGATTTATTGTCTAGATTCATTCACTACCCTCAATCGTGATCTTTGTTGTAGAAGACCAAGGGTCCGTCCAGAGACGACATGCTTAAGGTTAGACTGACACTATTTCCAGTATCAAAGATGACGAGGTAAGTGGTACACACACCGTTACTGAGGTTCTTGGATGGGTACTTTCTGGGTCAGGTCTACCCTATAGAGTATTTCGTCGATTATCTAATCGAGACTGTCCCGTCCGACCGATTTCCGTGTACACTTCTGACTTAAGGGTCCGTCCGGGACGTGCACTGTTTCGGTTTTATAGTAATTTTCGTCTATGTTTGTCTCCCTAACGGTTTATCAGAGTGTTCCAGTGTGCTTAAATGATATCAGGTTCCAGACTGGGAGGATAATGGGTTAAACCAGTTGTCTGGGTTTCGTCAAAGTAACGAGATCCAAGTTGAACCTCATAGGTTGAGTGTCTTTTAAACTTGGTCTTTGGGTCAGACAGTAAAATATGAGTCGTTATACTAATAGTGTACCAGTTATTACTAAAACGACCGGACTGTTGTTACTAAAACAACCGTGTAAACGAGTAAGTTGGTGAACCAAGCAGAAACTTTATATAAGGACTGGACCGAAGACCCCATAAAGTGTAAGTGAGAGAACGACAAATCAAAAAGGTGAAGTGATCTTCAAGTAAGAGTCCAGAGAAACAATTAAGGAAGAGTAGAAGGATAGAAATCGTAACCTTATGGAGTTCCGAGTCAGGAACTTTCAGAAAAAGTAAACACGTGTAAGGGAACCATTAAAGAAGGTCAGAGCACCGAAATTTATCGTGGGTGTACGACTACTGCGACTTGGGATATGGAGATCGACTGAAATTAGAAATCGAGAACCGACGGGCGAACTGGAGAGGGGCTCTACAGATAGTTACAGAGTTTAAATTGTACAGGTCTCGACTGGAAGACTCGAAGTGGATGTTTGTTGGAGGAGGACATTGAAGTGGTAGTTTCAGTTACCTTTATGGTAAAGGAGTTTGAGTGTTGGAACCCCAGGGAGGAACTGAGGAATTAGAGGGAGTATGTAGAATGTAGTATGGGAGGTTGTTTAGGAAGACAAAACAAAAGTTTTATATCGGTCTTAAGTTGGTGAAAATGGTGGAAATACCGATAGTAGGTTCACAGGTAATAGAGAAAGGGACCTAGTAACGGTATCGGAGGGTTGACCAAAGGGAAAGTGGAATCGGTCAAGGGGACGTAGTTTGACAGGAGTTCCCTCTTCGGTCTCACTAGGACAATTTTGGAACCGGTCTACCTACTGCTGAGACAAGCTATGGAAGGTTACCGAAGGATACAGTGAGTCTCTTTTGCGGTCAGCGACATTACCGTAACCAGGGTCCATTGAAGTGAGAACAGGTAATGGAGGGACTAGTATAAAGGATGAAGGAAAGGGGAACAAGTGACGTAAGGTCAGTGAGACCGAAGGAACAATACGGACCTGGTTCAGTCCGGGTAGTATGAGGTCCTTATAATACGACCATTGAATCTTAACTACGAAAACTTCACACCACAACCTCTTCTGAGAACTCTCAGGGAACCTGACGTTCCTTTAGGTTGGTCAGGTAAGATTTCCTCTAGTCAGGACCCACAAGAAACCTTCCTTACTACGATTTCGTCTTTGAGGTCATGAAACCGGTGGAGTACGTTTCTCAACTGAGTAACCTTTTCGGAGACTAGGACCCTCCCTAACCCCCGTTCTCTTCTTCCTCTACTGTCTCCTACTCTACCGACCTACCGTAGTGACTGAGCTACCTGCACTCAAACTCACTTGAGGCCCTCAACCACTACCTGTCCGTCAGGACCACACGACTTTAAGTTCCCCAGCGGTTCTCATCCTGTGCTGACTCGTTGACTTGACTTGACTTGACTTGAAACAGACCTTACCGAAGGGGAGTCTACTGGTGTACCAAACGACGGAGTGGTAGGAGTCTTAAATTCCGAACTAAGTCATCCTTGTCTAGTGAAGACGAGGTACACCACAGTAGAAACGAGTGAGGACAAAAGTACCAGTTGACCACCAGTTACTGGAGTTACCAAGTGGTAAACATCTCTGTTACAAGATTCGTCCGGTACGGTAAGTATTAGATCGTGTAATTGGTCCGAATTGTCCCAAGAGTTCTCGTCATCCACTTCCCTTCGGGGTCACGGGTGTACAAAGTTCGAAGACAAAACATAATAACAGGTTGACCGGTCTTGTTTAGTTTGGTGGTTCGGGTCTCAGTCACGCCCTCCCTTGATGAGTTGGTCATACCTAATCACCGCGATTACCTAATCACCACTTCTCTACACCTAAGTTAGGGACCCAGTCCTTCTAGGGGACTTCCTCCCGTATTGTTGGGTGGGGTCATAAGAACTGACCTCTTAGGCTACCTGTCTCTTCGGACCGTCCGACTAGGTATGCCAACGTCTCAGTCTGTACTGACTTCACTGAATCGTACGTACGTACGATCTGAAAAGTTTTTCTTATATTGTACCACAATCTAATTTTGTTTTTCGGGACATCAACCATTGTGGACATGATATTTAGAAGAGAAGTTTCATTAAAAAATTAATATTCCCAATGATGTCTCCTTGCCTGAAGAAAGGACATATTAAAACATTCTTTTTTAAATAATTTTCAACGAAATTAAGATATCACGAATATCTGATAAAAATAACAGGATCTTAGGAAAGTTCTTGGTGAGAAAAGAAGAGGGACAGCTACCAAGACCACTCCAACAATCACGGCATAGATCAGGGAAGGGGGTTGGGGTACTGGTTAGTTTACGGAAGGGACCCTTACTATATACCGAGACGTCAACCTCCCCCACCCGTCCTCTGTCTTTCGGGAAACAGACGACCTCTTATACTTAGACCTCGACTTTTAGTCATCGGTATAAAGGGTCGTGTATTCCCTTTAGGTGGATATCTTACTTTGTAATTTTTTTTTTTTAAGTAACTTAAGACCAAGATCAAACACTCCAGGTCCAAGACTGTCATTAGGGAGGATAGGACGAAATGGGGAAAACTGTGTACTTGGTTATTTAAGGGAAAAAGTATTCGATACACGTACGTACGAGTCAGTACAGACTGAGAAACGCTAGTTTACCTGACATTGGGTAGTCCCAGGAGTCAGGTACCTTAAAAGGTCCGTTCTGATGACCTTGTCCAACGGTATGGGAGGAGGTCCCCTAAAAGGGCTGGGTCCCTAGTTTGGGTGTAGAGAACACAGAGGACGTGACCGTATGTTTCAGAAATGATGACCCTTAAGGAAGGAATTCGACTCAACTAAAAGGTAGTAAACGGTGATTCTCGAGATTACACTTTGGGGCCCTAACGATCAGTTATTCGAGTAGAAGAGTAAGTCGGGATAGTGGTAGAAGTTGACAGTTGAGAACTTTACGAAGTTTTGAAGTGATCTCTTTCGTGACAGTCCTTCGCCCTGTACCTCCTCCTTCCTTTCTTTCGGACTTCCTTTACTTACCCGGTGACCCTATACCTTTATCTGTCCTACTTTTTAATGGTGAGTCTTACCGGACTGTGTTCTTTTTCCTCTGTCTATTTACCTTCTGCGAACCGTCGGTTCTTTCGTTTACTACCCTATTCTTTCTACTGTAACTTAGGACCCTTGTCATAATGGACTCTCCGAGTATCCTCAGTCTTGAGACTTGTTACCGAAGTCCCAACAGTCACCAACGAAAAACCTTTGTATAGGAATCCTAGCAATTCTCTTTCTTTTTTTCTTTCTCACTACCCGTTCAGTGACATGTCTTGTAATTTTATTTTTTACTCAATACTCCTCTTAATGAAGAACTATCTTCGTGTCGGAACAATGAAATTTTAAAACCATAAGATAGTTTTTAGGTAATTCTACTATGTCCGAATAGGAATGTGTCTTCAATATAATATGTATCGGTCGGGTCTCCTAGTATAACATTTCACATTAGATCCCGTTAATACAAGGTTGGGAGACAAGGGAAACCGTATACTGATTTAAGGAAAAGTTCGACGGACAGAACAAAAGACGACGATGACGACGATTCAGGGAAGTCAGTACAGACTGAGACGCGTTGGGGTATCTATCGTCGGGTGGTCCGAGGGGGCAGGGACCCTAAGAGGTCCGTTCTTATAACCTCACCCAACGGTAAAGGAAGAGGTTACGTACTTTCACTTTTCACTTTCACTTCAGCGAGTCAGGACAGGTTGAGGCTCGCTGGGGTACCTGACTTCGGATGGTCCGAGGGTAGGTACNTGAGACGCGTTGGGGTATCTGTCGTCGGGTGGTCCGAGGGGGCAGGGACCCTAAGAGGTCCGTTCTTATAACCTCACCCAACGGTAAAGGAAGAGGTTACGTACTTTCACTTTTCACTTTCACTTCAGCGAGTCAGGACAGGTTGAGGTTCGCTGGGGTACCTGACTTCGGATGGTCCGAGGGTAGGTACCCTAAAAGGTCCTTTCTCAGGACCTCACCCCACGGTAACGGAAGAGGTAGAACAAAAGATTGTGGTGGGATTAAGAAAGGAGGCGTTGTAAATGTAAACAAACTGGTTCAAAGGGCATTAGAGTGATCGAAGAGTAAGTAGTTGGTTGGTCCAAGTCTGGTTTAAAAATGAAAATCGTGTTGTCGGAAGTAGGGTGGGGTTCGGTGAAAATACTACTACGAGTGTATTACAGTTATGAGACGGTTTGAATAGAAGTCATACTTATGATAATTGACTAAAAAAATTTATAATGAAAAATAAGGTAGTAAGGAGAGAAATTTTTAAAATAAACAAAAATTTATGAAAGTTAGTGAGGTACGCCGTACGTCCTAGATTCAACGGGTTGGTCCCTAGCTTAGGTGCGGGGGACGTCACCTTCCCTTCTTGGAAAAAAATATTAAAAATAAATAAAAACCGACGTGACCCGGAAGTAACGACGTACTCGAAAAGAGATCAACACCACTCGTCCCGAATGAGAGATCGACGACACGTTCCCGAAGAGTAACACCACCGAAGAGAACACCTAGTGTCCGAGATCCCGCGTCCGAGTCATCAACGCCGTGTGTCCGAATCAATGAGGCTCCGTGCACCCTAGTATGGTCTGGTCCCTAGCTTTGGTACAGAGGACGTAACCGTCCACCTAAGAGATGTGGACTCGGTGGTCCCTTCGGGGGTTCACGCCTCAGATTCGTGACCTGACGGTCTCTTCAGGGATAATTCACTAAAAAAAAAAAAATGTCACAAAATCATCTGTCCTTCCCCAAGAACTGTCAGATACCCCTTGTATTGTGTGTCGTCGATAATTGTTGTGGACTGGGTGAAAATTCATGTCTTAGAGACGAATTCGATAGACATCATATGTGTGGACTCGTACTTTATTTTGGTGTATGTGTTTTAACGAAACCTTTTATTGAGGTTTACTTTACAATATTAATAATTAATATAAGGGATGAAAACAAACAAATCATCCGTGTGGAACACGGGTCTTCGGAGGTATACCGTCAAGGACCGTCTACGGGGGTCTTCGACCTCGATCCAGGGAGGTGGGATGAGCGGACCATAATTGGGATGGGATATACGACCAAATTCGGACTCCTCTGGACTGGTCTGGTTCCAGAAGTAAGTTACTTTATAATTGTTTAGTAACTGATAACAACAAGTAAAAGGTTCAACATAGACTGAGAAACATTGGGTTACCTAACGTCGTACGGTCCGAAGGGACAGGGAGTGGTAGAAGACCTCAAACGGGTTCAAGTACAGGTAACTTAGTCACTACGGTAGGTTGGTAGAGTAGGAGACAGTGGGAGAAGAGAAAGAGGGAGTTAGTAAGGGTTAGGACCCCGGGTGTGGACTTTTAAGACTGAGTTACCCAGACAGACACCGTGTCGGGTCTCAGTACATAAAAAAATTTAGAAGGTCTCACAAATGTTACCCGTAGGTCTAAACCCTTGTTGACAGAGGTATTCCTTAGTGTGTGAGTTTAAGGATGTGCTGGATCCGTTAACCGGATCTAAAGTGAAAAGGTGAAAACTCTATACTCAAATTCTCAACAAAAGGTAAAGAGAAAATTAAGATGATATTCTTTTTATCTTGTTTCTCTTATTATTTACTGTTGACTATAAGTCGGAGTTACGGTCCTGAGATGTCCCTTGCCACCCCTGACGCCGTCAGATCCATTAAGTCTGTGGTAGATTTTCTTTGGAGTGATGAGTCGAGATCAATTAATAACGGAACGTCATAACATATGGGATGTATAATTTGGCAAATCAAGTAGGTCTCTCCCTTTTTAAGTCCTTTGACCTAAAGCTACACTTTAAATGTTTAAAGATTTACAATCCTTACGTGTACTTAAGAAAATTTTGTAACAGACTTTCTTTGTTTTGGAGTCACGTCTTGTGTTTGACGGTTGTTTCGTGTTCGAACTCGTAAATGAAGAAGGATGTCATCTTTCGAAGGGTCCACCGCGTCCACCATTTCTTAGACGGACGGTTACCTCCTCTGTACTCAAGCTAGGGACCTAGTCCTTCTAGGGGACCTCCTCCTTTACCGTTAGGTGAGGTTCATAAGAGTGGACCCTTCAGGGTTCCTGTCTCCTCGGGTCACCCGACGTCAGGTACCCCACCGTTTCTTAGTCTGTGCTGACTCGTACGTGTATGTATCTGTCGTCTTTCATGCCCCGTCACTTTGACCGTAACGGAGACCTCAGTCTTCAGACCCCAATGGAAGGTCGGTCACGAAAATATCTCTATCAGAATTTGGATAGCCCCGAGTCTGTAGAGGAGACAGTGTACCCTCGTTCTTTTGAAATACCTGTGTTAACGAGACTCCCGTTTATTTTAGTATTGATTCTTTCGTGAAGTCCTGAAGGGACCACCACGTCACCCATCCTTAGGTGGACGGTTACGGCCCCTGTGTTCAAGTCGGGGACCAGGACCTTCTAAGTTACAGGGTACCTCGTTGATTCAGGTACACGGTGCTGATGACTTCAGACGAGAGATCTCGGACGTACAACGTTGAGAACTTCAGACGTATGGATCTCGGGCACGAGTCGTTGTTCTCTTGGGTGGCGTCACTCTTCGGGTACATGGTGCGACTTCTCATCGGGAGTGGGTGACGTTGATCTCTTTCGGACGTACGTCGTTACTCCTGGGTCGTGTCGGTTAGTTAGTTAGTTATTTATTCTTGAAGTCTGTAATATTTTACAATCAAGAGAAATGATGTCAATTTTGTCTTCTACCTCAACGTACGCCATTTTGCAAGAAACCATTGTCTCTGACCTTTCAGAATAATAGTCCAACTAGAAATTCATTCCCCCAAGACCTAGTCTGTCGAAACACAATTTTTTTTTTTTTTTTTACTGTTCTAATCTCTGAAGCCGAGTCGTGGCGGAAACGAAAGCCGGACTAAAACTAAGGCAAGAGAAGAAGAGTCAACCACTTTCGACCAGGACCGTCCCTGGACGTTCAGAACCTACGACCTTAGGAGGTCGGGGAACCGTGGTAGTGGACGGTGTCGATCTCCCCTACACCTGTCTCTTCTTTCGTAAACCCTCCCGTCTTCACTCAGTCTGCTATCTCCGGAACCCGGGACTTACGTCACCTAAGTTTCTGTGCTACCTTAACCACGACCATTTTACTCTTCTCCGGGGTTCGGGTCTTACAGTCGAAATTTCTATAAAGTGACTATACTCTTCAGTAGAACCGTGGTCGAGTATTCAATTCTTCTCTCCGTTTAAACAGTTGTCGGTTCCGAACGTCTCGTCAAAGTCCGGGAGTCTGGATCATTTGTGACGAGGACCACCTTCGACAGTTCAGTCTGTCTATTTGATGACCCGAGGACGCCAAATAACTCGGACTTTACTGACATGTTCCAGTCTAGGAGAGTCTAAGTTCAATGTAGGAGTTTAGAAGACCCACTTCTCCTCGACCTTTTCTTTTCGATCCTCGACGGAATAACGATAGAACAGAGAAGAGTTTCACTGAGGTCGGACCTTAAATTGGTTTGTCCGTGAGGATTTAACAAATACGGTTCTTGTATAAAATGATAGATGACTTCGGATACCCGGTAGACAGTCTTATTACAAACGTTTACGAGTTCTTTTTTGTATACTTGTGTTTCTTTTGTTTAATACAAGTTTATATTTAATGGTTTTATAAATTTTATAAACACTATTCTAGTCGGGACCCTAAAGAAACCTCCCTTACTACGACTTCGACTTTGAGGTCATGAAACCGGTGGAGTACGCTTCTCAACTGAGTAACCTTTTCTGAGACTACGACCCTCCCTAACCTCCGTCCTCCTCTTCCCCTACTGTCTCTTACTCTACCGACCTACCGTAGTGACTGAGTTACCTACACTCAAACTTACTTGAGGCTCTCAACCACTATCTGTCCCTCCGGACCGTACGACGCTAAGTACCCCAGCGTTTCTCAGCCTGTGCTGACTCGCTGACTTGACTTGACTTGGCACGAATGAACAATTTATTTATTCTTGGAGATCGTTATTTAGATCTTTGATGGTGTTAAACCCCGAAGGGACCACCGAGTCACCATTTCTTAGGTGGACGGTAACGCCCTCTACTCCAAAGCTAAGGACTCAACCCTTCTAGGGAACCTCTTCCTTTACCGTTGGGTGAGGTCACAAGATTGGAACCTTTAGGGTACCTGTCTCTTCGGACCGCACGACGTTAGGTACCTCAGTGTTTCCCAGCCTATGATGAGTCGTCGATTTGTTGTTGTTCATCGTTTCTCGTACAACTATCTGGACGTCATTGACATAATACCCTACTTTTAGACACACTCCAGATAACAACTACTTTACTATTTATAACGATTGTGAAGATTCCAAACAACGGTTGTAAATATTATCTTTTTTTTAGATATAAAGTTAATCTTCAATGATTTCTACATTAGAAAAACGAAAGGTTAAAGGATCACTAGACTCCCTAGTGAATCCCTAGATTCGTAAGTTTAATTTTCGGGACACTATTCCACTATCTTTGTTTAAGTCAACTCGGTGGGTGGGAGAGTCGTCTGTTCGTTTACTTACATAGAGAAGTTTAGGGAGTGAACCCTTCGATGTTCAAATACAATTGGTAGGGAGTATTATAAACAATTTTTTTTTTTTTCTCATCGAGAGTAGATTTACACATTTGGTATAAATAAAAAGATATTTGATTTGAAGTTTAAGTTCTAAGACGTGTTGGTTCAACCATTCTTTGGTGTACTGTTAGTAAGAACCGTAAAGATGGGTTGGTCGAACCCTTAGAAAACACTAAGGTTCAGGAAGGAGTCAGAGTGTAGTAAGTCCTCCCCGAGAGACACAACTAGACAGGTGTGTTCGATGGGTATACTATAGGTGACAAGAAGAGACTACCGAAGAAGTCCAAGTCACCAAGAGACAACGAACTCTGTATCTTTGAAAAGAAATTCAGACGACTTCGAAAATGAACGATTTTCCATAGTATATCGATAAAGAGCGATCTCGGTAGTTGGAAGGGTGCCAACCAGTATCGTCTAAAGGAAGTTCCGACATTTCATATCTTATCTGAGGTAAAAAAAAACCAGCACGGTGTACTGTACGTCCTAGAATCAAGGAACTGGTCGCTAGTTTAGGTACGAGGGACGTTACCTTCGTACTTCAGAATTGGTGTCCTGACAGGGGTCTGAGGGAAGAATTCACCCTTTTTCCTCCCTTCCTTGATGTCATCTTCCCTTTCAATTATAAATTTTTATAATAGGTCGATGTAAAGATTTTAAGGTGAAACCTTAGTTGAAGTCTTTTTACATACGTAAACTATTTTTTCGGTTAGAGAATTGATGTGTTTTTGTAACACTAAATTTGTTTTAACAGTCATAAGTTAAACGACAGGATGGAATAAGTAGTCTAAAATAAGGTGTATTAAAATCCGATAACCGTTGATATTGTAGGTAAGAGTCATCCGTTTCTTAAAGTCGAGACTCCTATAATTTTTATACGTACTCCTGGTCTTAAGAAAAGATTATACTGAGTTTTAGGTTTACATTATTTTCTTTTGTAGTCATTTAAAATCGAGTATTTTTACTTTTGCTATACGTACCCTATTTTTTTTTGTAGCATTTGTTTCACTTTTATATGTGTTCTATGACCTCATTCAAATGTTGTTCTCCCCCGATTAGTGGTATAGATTTTTTGAGCTTCTTTACTTCTGCCCTTTTACGGTCGAAGAGTTACTCCGTTTTTTTTCAGTTTCTTCTCCTTTTATGTCTTTCCGTTTACTGGGAATTTATATTATGTTCTAAAAGTTAGAGTGTGTATTCTTCTTCTTCTTTCGTTTAATTTTGGGGTAACTCCCTATAGAGGAAGATCGGTTATTCCTTGTGACCTCACACGTCGGTAAGGGAAGAGGTCTCCCAGAAGGACTGGGTCCCTAGTTTGGGTCTAGAGGACGTAACGTCCGTGTAAGAAATGACAGACTCGGCGATCCCTTCAGGTATATATATTACCTTATAATGAGTCGGTCTTTTTCTTGTTTTAAAACGGTAAACGTCGTTGTACCTACCTGGACCTTCTATAATGCGAATTACTTTATTCAGTCTCTTCGTGTTTATGAATTACAATAGTGAATGTACACCTTAAGTTTTTCTGCTTTCCTTACTTATGTTGCTTTGTCTTTGACTGAACGTATATGTCTCTTGATTGGTCACCGATGACTACCCCTCCTCTTTCCCCACTTTCATCTTTTCCTTTATTAATCCTCGTCTTTTAGTACTCTATCAGGTCTCTTTTTATTATCTCTTTTGTAATTGTTGCGGTTTTTTATATCTGGTTATAGAGAGTATTAATATCTACGTTTTCAAGAGTTACTTTACATCGTTTAATTTAGATCATCGTATATTTTTTCATATCGTGTGTTAATGGTTCACCCCAAATCAGAGTCTTTGAGTTCCAACAAAGTCATAAACTTTTTAGTTACAGTAAGTGGTAAGATTGTCTGATTTTATTTTTACAGTATAGATTGATGACTTTTCCGAAAATAAATTGTTTTAGGTTTTAGATAAGGACTATTTTTAAGAGTCGTTTGATTCTTGTCTTCTTTTACAGGAGGTGATTATTTCCCGTACATATTTTTTAGATATCGATATAAGTATCCACTACTAACACATTTTTTCAGGGGTTTTATGTATAATTTTACGAAACTATTTCAATATCCTTTGTTGTAGTTATGTGTTTTTAATAAATATAAAAATACACACTTGTCGTATATTAGTCTTTAAAATTTAAAAATTTATAGAAACTGTTATCGTAAATTTTTATACTTTTTAATTACTGTATAAACCGTTTTCTATCCATTGTGGACACACGACTTTTGATGTTTTGTAACGATTCTCTTAAAAAAGAAAAAATTTTTAAACATAACCTCATATTTAAATTTCTTCTGTATTGTTTACCTCTTTATGTGACACAAGAACGTAGTCTTCTGAAGAGTAACAATTCTATAGTCAAGAAAGGGTTTAACTATATATTCAAGGTACATCAGGGTTAGTTTTCTGGTTGTCCTATACCTTTATGTTTGTTGACTCATATCTTTGTTCAAACTTTTACTTAATTTTATAATTTCTTATATGTGAAAAATTAAAGTTTTTACACACACGAGTCAGGAGTCAGTACAGACTGAGAAACGTCGGGGTACCTGATATCGGACGGTCCGAGGAGGCTGGTACCCTAAAGAGTCCGTTCCTATGACCTTACCCCACGGAAAAGGAAGAGGTCCCCTAGCAGGGTAGGGTCTCTAGTTTGGGGACTCAGGACACAGAGGACGTGACCGTCTAAGAAATGGTGACCACGGTGGACTCTTCGGGAGTTTCTATGACGTTTCGATGTCATTAGTAATGTCACAATATGACGTAGGTCAATCGGTCAGTCCTCTTGCCTTGTGTCTCAGGTCTTTATCTGGTTGTGTGTGTATATCAAATCTAACTAAAAACTGTTTTCGTGTTCCTGTTACATACCCTTTACCTATTCGAAAGATTATTTACCACAACCTCATTGACCCTTCGGTAAACTCCTTTTTTTACTTGGAGTTGTGGTATTGTTTTTAATTGAACTTTACTTAGGATCTGGAGTTATGTTGACTTTGATACTTTGGTATTTTTCTTTTGTGTCCTCTTCTGACGTTACTAGAACCCAAACCGTTTCCATAGAATTTGTGTTTTTCGTATTTAAAATTTTAATTTTTTAGTTGTTTGTTGAAGTAGTTATAGTATTTAAAAACGAGAACTTCTTAATAATTTCACTTTTCAGTTTAGTATCTGATCCTCTTCTATAAAATATATATGTACGTATCTTTATCTAAACATTTGTCTTATATGTTCTTCGTGTTGAGATGTCATTCTGTTCTTTAGGTCAATTTTTCTCTGTTTTCTGAATTTATCATTAGATGGTCTCTTCTCTCTGAACCTTTTGTTTATTACGGTACTTTTTGACGAGTTCTATTAAGGAGTGACGACGACGACGACGACGATTCAGCGAAGTCAGTACAGGCTGAGACACGCTGGGGTATCTGCCGTCGGGTGGTCCGAGGGGGCAGGGACCCTAAGAGGTCCCTTCTTGTGACCTCACCCAACGGTAAAGGAAGAGGTCACGTTCTTTCACTTTTCACTTTCACTTCAGTGAGCCAGTACAGACTGAGATCGCTGCGGTACCTGACGTCGGATGGTCCGAGGAGGTAGGTACCCTAAAAGGTCCGTTCTCATGACCTCACCCCACGGTGACGGAAGAGGGTCCGTTCGTGTTTACTTTTGGTGTTACTGTATAACGTTGTATATTGAAGACGACCACGAATCGACGAGTCAGTACAGGTTGAGAAACACTGGGGAACTTGACATCGGGCGGTCCGAGGAGACAGGTACTCTAAAGGGTCCGTTCTTATGANCCCTAAGAGGTCCGTTCTTGTGACCTCACCCAACGGTAAAGGAAGAGGTCACGTTCTTTCACTTTTCACTTTCACTTCAGCGAGCCAGTACAGACTGAGATCGCTGCGGTACCTGACGTCGGATGGTCCGAGGAGGTAGGTACCCTAAAAGGTCCGTTCTCATGACCTCACCCCACGGTGACGGAAGAGGGTCCGTTCGTGTTTACTTTTGGTGTTACTGTATAACGTTGTATATTGAAGACGACCACGAATCGACGAGTCAGTACAGGTTGAGAAACACTGGGGAACTTGACATCGGGCGGTCCGAGGAGACAGGTACTCTAAAGGGTCCGTTCTTATGACCTCATCCGACAGTAAAGGAAGAGGTCCCCTAGAAAGGTCTAGTCTCTAATTTGGGTACAGAGGACGTAACCTCTAAAAAATGGTGACTCGGTGGTCCCTTTAGAGACCTTTTCAAACCGTCTAAGAATTTTTGAACCTATAAATGGATGATATATTGGTTCAAGTTAGGGTCCACAAATGGGTTCTTTTTATTTTCATATCCAGCTAGATATCTCAATATGTGTTTACGGGTATTTTCAATTAATTGTTACTTTTTTGAGATTACAGGTAGTTGTCCACTGACCTAGTTGTTTAACACAGTATGGATACGTCGTCTTTTGATAAGTTGTCAATTCTTTCAAGTTGATATTTATGTGTACTACTGTAGTTACTTGGATTTTCGTAATCCAATTCACTTTCTGTGTTTTACCTTGTGTGATGTATTCAATCAAAGATATTTTGAACTTTATTTTCATTCGTTGGATGTCACTGTTTTTCGTCCTTTCACCAACGGAATGGACTGACCCCCTTATTCGTTCCTATCTAACGTTTCCAGGTACCCTTTTAAAAACAGTACTACCTTTAAAAGACATAAAGAAATAAAACCGTTATCAAAGTGTCCACACGTATAAACAGTATTAAGTAGTTTTACATATGAAGTTTAAACTACATAACATACATTTAATATGGAATTATTTCAATTAAGATTTTTTCTCTACATCGTTTGATAATTCTTTTTAGTAAAATTTTGACTTTTCGTTTTCAACTTTTTGTCAGACTCGACAAAAATAGTTTTATATTTGAACGACTTCTGTTGACAGTTTTACGGTTAAATAAAATCTATTTAGTATTGTAACACTAAATCCCCTCTTTTCTAAGGGGTTCCACTGATAAAACTCCTGTTTTGATAATCTTTTAAAAATTTGATACACCTGTGTAAATATCAGATGAGTGTAAAAATCCGTACACGAAGACACTCACCCACTCATGTCTGTGTTTTATTAGTTAATAGTCTAGGTGGTGTCTTAGTCTGGAATCTTAGAATTATGGGTTAGAATAGGTGACTTCAAGTTCCCATTACTCCGTAGACTGAGGCAAAAACTATAAACTGACGACTGTCAAAAGTTCGGGATGGTGAAGGAAAAGGGGAAGACGACATGTAGACCCTTTTGACTATTCTTTCGGGTGTACACCGGAGGAAACGACGGTCGTCCGTCAAGTTTGGTGTATTCGGAACTGGGTGTGTGTCCCTGGGAGTAGGGTGGGTGGGCGATTGGTGGTACGTTGAGGTGTAGTCAGAGAAGAGGAACGAGAAAGTTCAGAAAAAAAAAAAAAAAGGAAATGACCTGGTCGAACCCTTCGCCAGGACTAGAGGAATCTTTCGTAGTAATACACTCGTTATTTAGTAAAGTATAAGAGGACCACGTACACGTCACGGAGTCAAAGTTGTAGACTTGGTTTAAATCACCCCACTTCCAACCCGCTCATATCGAACAGATACGTCTCACTACTGTTGTTAGCCGATATCGACTAAATGATAACGACCAACGTTCCCCAACCTCCCCCTCTGTGGTCACACTGATACCGTCCGTCAAGACTCCTACCAGGGGTCTCTAGAAGTGGAGAAAAATAATAATAAATAAATAAATAAACCGACACGACCCAGAATTAACTCTGTACGTCCTATAAATCAACGTCGTACACCCTAGATCAATGGACTAGTCACAAGTTTGGACCCGGGGGTCACACTTCTCTCACTTCAGAATCGGTGACCTGGGGGTCCCTTCGGGGTGAGTGGAGAACTATAAGTTCAAAGAGGGAGATTAACTTACACCCTACATGGATCACTGAATAAAGATTACTTATCTTATACCGTTTTCACTACTCTATAGTGAAGATTCTAGTTCAATGTTTCTCTGACTGAAAGTAGAAAGAACGGAGAGAACGAGTGACTCCTTCGGTCGATGGTCCAACACTCGACGGGGTACCTCCTCAGTTATACCTTCAACTCCGAGGGGGTCCTCTCGAAAACCTACTCTGACGTCGAGTTCGGTCCTGAGGAAACGTCGGAACTCTTCGGAATTCGGTTTCGGTAGTTGATTAGATAAGGATTTGAGAACTGTGTCATTGATACTCTATTATTTACAAACAACGAAATTCGTAGATTTAAACCCCTATTAAAACCATAAGTCGTTATTGATTATGTTTGTCACTCAAGGACTCATCTTAAGGATTTTTTGTCTTTACTAACGGTTATTCTTTTCTTACTCTTTTTTAATCACAGAGTCTCTTATAACCCTTCTATTTCTTTCCCGTGTCTTCGTTTAAAACTCATTATTTAATCTTCGTCTACAATCTGACTGATCTTGTTATATCAACCACTACAATCAATCTCGTCGTAGACTAACGGTGTTTACTGGTCCTTAGTGTTCACTGAAGGACCAGATTCTTTCAGTCACTGATGTATGTAGTGAAACCCTCCCTTCTACAGGAAAAAAAGGTTGACAGAACTTGGAAACCAACTAGGATATCCCTGTAGTTCCGTACTTCGGTTGACGAAACAAAGTCATTTTCATCAGTTACTTTTGTCGGATGCAGTCACGAGAAAATAGTTTGTTCTGGAGGAAAAGGACTGTCACAGTGTCTCTCTTTAAAGTGTGATTAATATAGGGTCAGAACTGATGGACAGTAACAATAACTGACGGATGTTCTTTACTTACACGATTTACTCCACTTCAAGCCAGGGGACAAGGGACAAAGTCATCACCGTTTGGTAAATTAGACTGTAGTAAAAAGTTTAGTAGACGTCTCTGGAAGTAGGACGATAATAGCACCCTTTTAGTTCCCTCCCGTACGTTATCCCAGAGACAGTTAAAGAGACATGAAGTTTAGAGAGAAGTAATAATAGTCGGTAGTGGAGGAGAACGGAACAAAGTCTTCGTCACCGTCAGAAGGTGGAAGAGACTCCAACCGGGGAAGTGACCGAGAGACTTGGTCAAGGACAGAGGAAAACGACTCAGTAGTTAGTGGAGGTGAGTGTAGAAGGAAGGAGAATTAGACATTTAGAAACGTGGGTGTCTATGGAAGAAGATGGTGACTATGGGGAAGGTCGATGGTAAGACATAGAAAGGAGGGGAGTCGGCTCAATGAAGAACTGAAAAAAAAAACTCAATTCGGTTCATATATCAAACGTTAATTATGTTCAAGGTCTTACATTTTCAGAATATTTAACATTTAAAATATACCGATATTGTTTTCCTTCACCCTGTGTCCGGACATATTTTATACTGACTAATATCGTTTTCTTTATCAATGATACTGGTGCTCACAGGGAAACTTTACAGGCTAGGTTCAAAATTCAAGAAGCCACAAGACCACGAGCATCGTTCAAAGGTTTCCAGGGTAACAAGTCCCGGTGACAAATAGCTCCTGCTAGGATCCTGCTCCACCCGATTAGGTGGCAGTTCGGTGGGTTCTTCAGGAAACAGTATCATTACAAGGTAGTATCACAGTCACTGGAAGGTATAGTGTGTGTCATAACAATAATAGTAGACTCGTCAGTCTATTGGTGTATGATACCCCAGGGGTTAGTTGTTAACATACTAATCGGTCTTTGTAACTAAAAAAAACTAAACCGAACTGTAAACAGGGTCACTTGTCCTTATATTCATTTCAAAAATATTCATTTGGGAAACATATTACAAAAAATAAAAAAGGATTGAGAAAGGGATTGAGAAGGATTCAGAGTCATCATATTTGTACCAAATGTCTGTTTCTTTCCCATCATTTATTAGGTTCGTTACAGGTTTTCGGAAGAAAACCTCCGTCCTGCTTTCGGGTCCAAACAGCCAACTGCAAATACGTATTAATGAGACCCGGGTCCGTGTTACCTTCCTGAAGTATCGGATTTCTTTACAATTAATCAAAAAGAAGGAGGAGTCCCACACTTCCGAGGAAGTGCAAGATCCCTCCCCCGTATACATATCTCAGTAATCAACTTTGCTAACCAGGAGAGAGACAGGTAAGTTGGTGGACATTATCTCCCCAACCCATAATCAGTTCGAGTTCGGCCCCCTCCATGTCCGGTTTTCTGTCTCGTAACGGTCCTCTTACATAAGGCCTGAGGCTCCGTTAGGGACAACTCTCTCGTTTAAAAGTCGAGTTAATCATTCCCAAAAATAAACAGGGGTTTACCCCTCTAGTATCTCCACTACGGCGGCTCCCCGCCACGAAAGACCTCTAGAAATCTCACCTGTGTCGGGTATAACCTTAAAGAAGAAGGACTCCAAGAACAACAAAGTAGAGGTAAAACTTACGACCCCCGTGGGAACCCAACTTAGCCGGAGTTGTCCGGGACCCCAGTGAGGCAGGCTTAGACGGATACACATGGTTCGGGGTGCAACCCGCGGTGAACAACTCCAGGAAATTACCTGGTCTTGGACCACCAGGTCTCAGCTGACTATTCTTTCATTTCCTCTCTCTTTCTCCGACTACAAGGAACCAAATGCGTCTTTCGGTTATTTCGGAGACGTGCCCCGAACGAGACAAGTGTTTCTGGAGTCCGCGGGAGAGCTACCCCACTTCCGTGTCTCGCGTAAGAGCTCTCCCAGAATCTTCGGGTCCGTCCTTTCACTTGTGTCTTCTGAAGACGTGAGGTTTCTTTATCGGACTCTCTCTGTCTGTCTCTCTTTCTTTCTTTCTTTCGTTCTGTGTCCCTGGTTTCGAGACTACCTCGTTTCCCAATGAAGAACTGAAGAATACGTAAGAAATCGGATCTCTTTAGACAAAATATATGGATGGTAAGGTGATATGACATAAGCTTTCGTGGTGGCGTTCGTCTTAATGTCGTCCCATCTAGGGCTTATCACCGGTCAAGGTTTCTTGAATATCTGTACGGGTACTAAGTTAGTAAAAGTAAGTCACGTCTCGATAAGTGACGGATGGTACACGGTCCGTGACAAGGTATAAATGATCATTAAGTATTCACACAGTCCCTGTGTCGTCATTTATTTCTTCTGTCTTTGGAGACGGGAGAACCTCAAATGCAAAGATTACATCCTCCTATTTGGTTTTTCCTTTTCTTTGATTGTTAATTTGTTCATATTTCGTGTCGTCGTAACTCTTTGCGGCACCATTTTTATTTTACCCCTCTCCGGATGAGTAACGTTACCTTCACCGTCTTTGTCGCTCCGTCCTAAAATATCTCTACGAACTCCGGTGTTATCAATCCCCTCTTCTAAGACCTCGGCTGCCTGTATTTGAAAATAAGAGGAAGAGGGTAAAAGATCGACACAAGAACCACTTCAGTAAGTTGGAGAGCCATGGAATCAAAGGAGTAGACACTTTGCCCTTCCTACCATCTTGGATGGTGTTTCTCGACAATATTCCTGATTTACTCACACTCTCACACACACACACACTCACACACACACACACTCTCACACACACACACACACACACACACACACAATCTGTGAGCCAGCACAGGTCGAGAAACTCTGGGGTACCTGGTATCGGGTGGTGTAAGGAGTCAGGTACCGCAAAGAGGTCCGTTCTTATGACCTCACCCAACGGTAAAGGAAGAGGTCCCTTAGAAGAGGTAGGTCCCTAATTTGGACCCAGAGGACGTAACGTCCGTCTAAGAAATGGTAGACTCGGTGGTCCCTTCGGGGATTTACTCGAGTGGTACTCAAGAGTATTATAAATCTCGTGTCGGACTCAAGGGTCATTCCCGAGTTCTTTCCAATTGATGATTGGTATAATAAGTAAGTTATTTACAAATGAATCGTGAGTAATTGGACGATCTACGATACTTCATAATTTTATTACTCTATGTAGGGACTAGAGAGTTCTTTATTACATACACCTGTATGTGTTTTCGTATTATGTTCCACCATATTTGGGAGGTGAGAAAGTCTCCCTCTGTGGTCGAGTGTAGCGGTGAGAAATGTATTATAGTTCCATGAGACTTTTATAGAAGAGTAGGTCGTACAGAGGACAGGAAGTGGTGTTAGTACTGTCTATGGTGACGGGAGTAATATGGACGACCCCTTATCGTTGTGTATCCATAGGTGACTTAGAAACGGACTGTTGTATTACTGAGTCGGACCTCTATCTCGACTCCAGTTCACCGTTCACGTGACCGAGTATCATACTGGAAAATGTGTCGTGTTCTGACATAAATTTAGTTCTCGATATTTCAATTGACATAATGGAACCTGTTTAATAAAGTGGATCTTCTCGGAGTCAAAGGAGTACCCGTTCTACTTCTGTTAGTTAAGATCGGAGTAGTCAGAGTCCGTTCCTACTTTACTCTACATATACTTCGTGAGACGTTTAGGAAGTCAGGAATTGTTCGTGGGTCGTCTGACCATCGAAATTTTCTTTTGTTCCTTTTGGTGTGTAAAGAGAGAGCACTAAGACACTCGAACATGGACATACTTCGGAGTTCAGTGGAAGGTTAAGTATTCTACTGTGGTACTTATACAGTTACACAAGTTTTTACTTTATGTCCTTGATATGCACTCAGGTACTCTTAAGTGAAGGAGGGTTTGGTTTTTAAAACACCTGAACAGACGAACATTATACCTCATGGTTTTCTAGTATAAAAATTTATACCTACATTCGTTAGAAAAAAAAATCTAGATATAAATTTGATACGATTGGTTACTAAAACTTGTATTTATTATCGTAAAATGAGTTTTATACAAAGGGTTCACCGTGATCACTGGTTCTTGGACGGACGGTTACGTCTCTACATTCTCTGTACCCAAGCTAGGGACCCAGTCCTTCTAGGGGACCTCCTTCCGTGTCGATGGGTGAGGTCATGAGAACGGACCTTTTAGGGTACGTGTCTCCTCGGACCGGCCGATGTCAGGTATCCCAGCGAGTTAACACAGGGTGACATAGGTTGACTCAACTTGTGTTAACGTCGTTGAATCGTGTGTGACTTTTATATTCAAGAACTTTTCAAAACACACTTAACCCAAAAGATCTAGTGGAGTTTCGAAGTTCTTTTCGAAAGTTACATTTCTTAGAGACCTCACTTAGGAAACTCTTTTCGGTACCTAACGACGATCTACCTGGATCAAATAGACAAAAGAGAGAGAGAAAGAGAGAGAGAGAACGACATATCTAAAAATTTATAGGTCCTCATTCTGTCGTGTGTACTCTGAACCCACCACCTATGGTCCAAAGAAATAGACCTCTTTTACTGGACTCTCTGACGATTTCCAACCCATACAGAAGTACTCTTTTTGTACACAAAACTACGTTTCGAATCTCTTGAGTTGAAGGTGTTTGAATCCTTTCCACAGGTATCGTCTGAAAACCCGACCTTATCCAGGGTTCAGACGAGACTCTAATATTTGTTACTAGACCCTACCGTGTTTAAAGACTGAAGTCACGGGACCTTTATTCGATATAGTTATTGAATGAGGATTCAAGGAAGTTCTCAGGGTCGAACGTTAACTTTTTCTGTCACACTAATCATTATAAAGTGTGAACATAGTTTGTCGGACACTAGAAACACGTAGTCTCTTTCGAAACACTTTCTACCGTTGTAGGTAGAATTGTAAGTCGTCGTACACGTCTTTCTTGAATTGACTTTCCGTGTTGCTTTTTACTCTGGACTATAAATGGTTCAAGGTCGTCCTGTACTTCCGTTACTACACCTTTACCTATTCGACTTGTGTGTGTCCGCTACACATAAGTTTCATATAAGGGGAGATTCTCCGAATATGCCAAGTCGATTTGCACCAACTCCGTTAACGGTAAACTTTGGAAAAGATCTAGTATCAGAATATTACAGAACTTTGGACGGTTTAACCTAGAAAACACATCTCCGAAGATGTTCGTCCAGATTTAGGGACTTTCTTCTCCTACTCCTCCCCTCTGTTGCACTACCTGTCCTGTAGACCCTCTTCTCTATTTCCCTCTTCACCCTAGTAAGAGGACGTGTGACTCCCTTCCTGTGGCCGATCCAGGGTCGTGTAGGAGGACACCCCGTGACCTGCTTCCGAGAGTCTTTAGGTTCCGTCGAGAACGACAACCTTATTACTCCGGGAGGGTTGGTCACAGGATGATCTTTACTGACCGACGAGACCAGTGACCGACGGGCTCGTTGTCGGACCTAATATAGGTACCCGTAAACTCGATCCATCAGGACCAAGGGGATGAGTGATCGACGCCCTATACCCCGTCCGACGAGTGGTAGAGAGCGGAGACACAGAAACATGAATTGTGACCTAGTACTGTGACAGACTTGGGTCCCGGAGCACTGAGACGACGCGTTGACTTCCTTCCTTATGTGCGTGTCGACACCGTGTCTCGTGCCCGAGACGTGCAGTCGTTGTCCGTGTGTGTCGCAAGTTCGTTGTGGCCCCTGAGTCTCTCCTCGACGAAGCACCTCGGTAAGAACCATGCTATCATTCTCCGTTCAGTATCTCATGAATGATACATGGTCCGTCCGGTACAAGATTCACTTAATGTCTCCAATTGAATAAATTAGGAGTGTTAACGGGATACTTCGTTGATATCAACACTATTAGTAAATTGTGTCCGTCCCTCTGAGCCCCTGTTTCATCAAGATAAAGAACGGGGTGTAGTCGGACGTTCACTCCGTACCTCTGTCCCAAACACGGGTCCACCAGACCAAGGTCTAGGATCCTTGCATTGAAGTGTGGCATGACGACGTCATTGTACAGTAATTTTTATTTCACTATAGCCGAAAGGACCACCATTTCTTAGACGGACGGTTACGTCCTCTGTGTCCAAGTTTGGGACTAGCTCCTTCTAGGGTGTACGACGCCTCGATGATTGGGGCACACGGTGCTGATGACTTCGGACGTACAGGATCTCGGGCACGAGACTTTGTTCTCTACAGTGACGTTATTCTTCGGACACGTAGTGTTGATCTCTTTTCGGGGTCGTCGTTCCTTCTGGGTCGTCTCGGTTTTTCTTTGTTTATGTACTTTCAATAAAAATTTTTCAATTAAAATTTTTCATTTGTTTATTTTTTTTCATTTGTTTATTTCACTATAGAGTGTCCTTTCCTAAAGTTTTCATCACCGACCGTGATTGACCCGTCCCCGAAATCGAGTCACATCTCCTCAAATTTCTGGTCCACAGACCCAATCTAGAGAAAAATTCAATTTAAACCCTTATCAAATTTCACTCATGTATCTTATAGTTTACATTTTAATCTGATAATTTACCATCCTTTGGGGTATTTCATTACGTTAAAGTTAAAATTCTTCGTTGTAAATTCACAAATGAATGGACATTGAAACATGTAACAGACATAAAAGTACCTTTTTTAGATCTTTAGAATTACACCAATAGAGACACACCACGACAGACACAACTAAGAAAGAATACGAAGAGACTTTAAAGGGCCCAAAAAAACAATTATTACTTGTAGATAATGAAAACTTTAATCTTTTGGTGTTGTTTATAAAATTTTTACTCTTTTTTTATTTCACCATAGATATTTGTGTACGTCACCAGTGAATTTGTTCTCCCTAGTCATAATCCAATCCAGTATATATATGTATGTCCATATATATGAACTTTTTTTTTCACTTTCAACACAGACTGAGAAACGTTGGGTGCCTGACATCGGGTGGTCCGAGGAAACAGGTACCCTAAGAGGACCGTTCTTATGGCCTCACCCCTTGGTAAGGGAAGAGGTCACCTATAAGGGTTGGGGCCCTAGCTTGGGTCCAGAATGTACAGTTTTAATAGGAGACTCGGATTTTCCTGAACGTGTTCAGTTGGTCGACAGACGGACGTGGTACCTGTCCCTACTGAAGAAGTTTGTTGTTGGACTTTTAATCGTTTCCGTGTATGTCTCATTAAAGGATACCAGAGAAATACTATGGTAGTTCATAGGTGTTGAATTCAGTGACTTTGGTCTGTGGATCCCAAGTGATTTAAGTGGGGAAGATTATGAGGACTTGCTTCAGAGGTCGTTTGTAAGATTCCAGATGTCTGAAATATCGGTTCTAAAGAGAACTTAGGTAGGGAATAAGAAACAAGAGTTGGGGTGACAAAAATCAAGTTCGTGAATAGTTAAAGGAAAACCTATTGACCTAGTCTGAGGATTGGATTGGAAAGAAAGACTGTTGTAAGAACGGGTGAAGTCAGGGTTTCTTTAGGTAAAAAGAGTAACGATGACTTTTTAGTAAGATTGTCTATTCAGAGTGTTACAACTCGGAGACGAAGATCTCTTACTTCAGATTTGATGAAAAATTCCATGTATTTAGGGAAAGACTAAACTATAAAAGTAGAGAAGGGTGAGGGGAGTCTACATTGGTGTGTACGTAATCCGTCTACGACAAAGGAGACTAACCTTTCGGGAGAGAGAGGGTTGGGGGGAGGGGGTATCGAAGACGGAGGTATCGGAAGGAAACGTTTCTGGGAGGAGTTAGTAACGACGAATCAGTGAGTCAGTATAGACTGAGAAACGCTGGGGTACCTGACATCGGACGGTCCGAGGAGACAGGTACCCTAAAGGGTCCGTTCTTGTGACCTCACCCAACGGTAAAGGAAAGGTCCCCTAGAAGGACTGAGTACCTAGTTTGGACTCAGAGGACGTGACGTCCACCTAAGAAATGGTCGTTTGGTGGGTCCTTCGGGATGAGTTAGTAATTCCGAATCGAATTTGTAGTGGACGAGATCCTTCAGAAGGTACTAAAGGGGTTCCTTTCAATCGACGGTAGTGGAGATACGGACATTGACGGTTTTGTATTAAGAAGGGGATTGTGATCGCATACTTGAGAGCTACCGTTCACGACACACATGTGTTATATCAGAGTCGAGGTCTTGACAGAGGCCGTACAACCTTCTCGAGTTGTTCGTCAACGACACAATAATGTCAGGACAGTATAATATCATCTCAACAGTCAACTGCTCAGTCGAAGGAGGTGTCTTTACACTCAAGGATCCCAGTTTCTGGTAGGAATGACGGAGATAAGGTCGTGGAGATCGTCGTAGTCACAGACCGTTTTTATTCACTCATGAATTACAAATAACTTGTTTAGTTACGTGTCCGGTTATCTACTTATTTGGTGTGTCCGGAGGTCCTAGGGGAAAGGACAGTCGTATTGGTTTTTAATACAAGTGATCATACAGATCTCCGGATCACCAAAGAGATTATATAGATGATCACAAATCCCCCTCAAGAGTGGTCTTTGTTTAGTTCAGGACAACCTTCTACGACAGTATTTTGTTTGGTCTGAGGTTTTCTGGTTTTCCATGTAATCAACGGATACAGTACTTATATTTATTTTTACAAATATTCACTTTAGATTTAAAATTGAACTTTTTTTTATGTCGAGGAAATCCTACAGATGGGTCCACATGAATAAGTAGTTTTCCTTGAACTTTTGTGACACTAAACTTGATACCAGATGTTTCCTGTTTTTAGGGTAAGTCCACTCCCAAATATCTTTTTTAAGTAAAGCGTTGTCGAGAACTCTTACAAGTTCTACAAGTTCTCGCAAGTAAACAATGTAGTAGAGGGACACTCCACCCACAATCCTGACAGTAGTGACGTCTACTCATTTACTTCTGAGTCTCAAAGTCCAATGTCTTATTTGAGGACCATATCGTCTCGAACCCAAGACATTATATGTCCTACAGTCACCTGGTTTATTTAAGTCGATACAGTGGGCTTGAGGTCTGAATGTCTAACAACCTATTTTTTCAACGGGATTCGATCCTGGAGTAAAGGACTTTCTCCAGAATTTTGTAGGACGGAATTGTAGACTCGAGTGACACCCTTGTTCACTCAACAAGTTAAGGACAATGAAGTAACCCGTGGATGACACATGTACTTCGTGGATATCACGGGTCGGGTACCATACTAAAGATATTAGGCTCCTCCCGTATTTACCGGGACTTTCCATACCTACGACGTGGTTTCTTACACTTTTTGAGGACCATTGTCTAACGACCTGTTCGTTTCTGTTTGAACTCCCTCATAAATTCCTATTTCCTTTAAAATTTTTAATCTTTTTGTTCCCATACCACTACCATATAATAATTTACATTTTGAACCATTGTTTGGACACTCATATTATAAGAATATATGTGTATATGATATGTTTGTGTCTGTACATGTGTGTGTATTACTGTCCTTACCTTTACATGTGTGGTTTTACATTAGTGACGTAAGAGACATATCACTCTAATGTAGTAAAGTGCCCGTCTGCTTGAGTATTATTGTAAAAACTTTGTCATTCGATACTTTAGTCAAATCATCCAGAGTTGATCATAAAGAATTTATTTTACGTTAATTTTTTAATTTTTTTTCTATTTGCATACCTTCGAAACAAAACGAATACGTGTATACCCACATACAACGTATAATGTAACACTATTTCTAACAAGAAATGAGGTCCGACGACGGTTTTATAAACTTTTGGTGGTGAACTTCCCTGTCAATAGTTCCTGGATGATATATTGTTTACCTTGAGACGTGTCACAATACACCGTCGGACCTACCCTCCCCTCAAACCCCTCTTACCTATGTACATATACACACCGATTCAGGGAAACGACAAGTGAACATGGACAGTGTTGTAACAATTAGTCGGTACACTTTCACACAATCAACGAAGTCAGTACAGGCTGAGAGACGTTGGGGGGTTATGTTTTATTTTTCCGAAATTTTATCTTTTTTTAATGTCAATAACACTTTAAGTTAAATGTCTCCAAGTCTCTAGAATTCATTAGGTGGGTTTCGGTGTACCAATCATTCACCGTCTTAGGTAAAAATAGTTATGTGTGTTATGTGGAATTAAAGAACCTCTCCCGTTCGGAGTACTACTTATTTATTTTCTACGGACGTCTTTCTACTATATTTACAAAATTATTAATGATAAAAAATTATTGTGATCAGCTTACTTTCATAACGAAGGATTAAAATAACAACTCTGACTTGTAAAAGGTCTACGTGACTAAATAATTGACAGTATTGGGATCGGTGTCAAACTTGAGGTCGATTTTAAAAGAAAAGTGAAAGTAGTGAAGATTCGAACCAACCTTGAGGATACGACGCCCAAACAAAACAAAACTAAAGAAAGGAAACAATAAGGTCCGTGTAGAAAAGAGGTACTCCTTGGTGTCCGGGGAGAGGGTCCGAGGGGGGTGGAAGGACGCTCCACGCTCCACGTTGGGTGGGTGGTGGGGGTCCGATTCGGGTGGTCGGGTCCCGTGTGGACGGACAGAACCGTCTGGGATCACCGTCTCGCCGACTCACGTGTGTAAACGTGTCTTCACGACGTGGACCTGTTTGTCCTGAGTTTGAGAAGTTCAGGTTCCCGTTATAAAGAGGTGACCTAGTAGAATGACTGATGTTGGAGTCGTGAGAGTGACTCTTTAAGGAAGGGTCAGGTCCCAGACATTTTGGGGTTCTTACGAAGAGGAATCGTTGACTGTGAAGTCGCACCAAAACTGTTGAACCTTTATGGTGATTTCACTATCAAATTACTAAAATACCCAAAAGAAGGGTTTGGAGGAGACAAAGAAGTTCTGGGTGTCTAAGAGAAAAAAAAAATTTAACACCGTTTCATCTCGGGACCAGAACAGGTTTTTTGAGAAGGCGGATTATTTTTTGACTAGTTCGTGTTCATGGATTTGGGTGTTTAAACCTCCTTTTGGGAGATTTCTGCTGGGGTGGGTATGAGTACTTTGGTTCCGAAGGTGAATACCCAGTCGCAATGAACACCCCTACCCCACCCTTTCATAGAAACTTACTCCTCTATACCCCGGCGTCCTCTGGTTCAGACCTCCTCTTGAGGGAGACGAACTCGACTTGGATGAAGGGTCCCGATGATCCCTTTTCGTTCCCTCCTCCGTTTCTGATCAGGTAGAATGGAAGAGGTTCCCCTGCACCCGAAACTAATTCCTCCCTCTCCAGACCGATGTATGTAAAACCCCTGTCACGTTTTTTTACCCAAGGAACAATTTCTTTTAATCATTCTTAAAGTTCTAACAGTGGTATCGCGTAATTTGGTTTGTCCCCTGGGACCCCCTTGACAGGTATGTCCAGAGTACGGGATTCCTCCTCCCAATGTGTAAATCACGAGTACCGTGAACCTGTGACTCCGCAATTTATGTTACGTAGAAGGCAGATTAGATGGGGGACGACGGTGCACACGTGTAAAAAATGCACCCACGCGACCAATGGCACAATGTTATCCAACATATCGATTGTAAGTTTATCTTAAATGGGGATGACATATCAAGTCCCTTAAGATGCGACGCACCACTGGATGTACCCTTCCTTTAGGTTTTTTCTCCCCTATACCCGTATGTACATCGACTAAGTAAAACAACATATCATCTCTGTTTATGTTGTAACATTAATATGGTGTTATTTTTTAAAATTATTTTGTTTATCTTAAAAGATATATGATCCGGGACCTGATCAATAAATATACGTAATAGAACGAATTACAACTGTTTTTGGGATCCTCCATTGTTAATGTCAGTGAGGGTAAAACGTCTATTCCTTTGAATCCGAATCCCCTGTTAGTAAACAAACGACTTCTAATAAATGATCTTTCATCGTAAATCAAAGACACGGAAACCACACCCTCTCCGTTCTCTCCGTGAACGGTTCCCTCTTTTTAAGTTCCCCTACACTTTTTTGAGTTCTGTTGATGATGAAATTATGTTAGAAAATTTGAAGACTAAAAGTCTAGGGACATCTAACTATACGTTAACATTCTTTATTATAAGAACCATGAGAAATAGATCAAAAAAGGTTACCATTGTAGAATGTTTTGATACCTTTTATAGTATTGATCCACTATCTATGATTTTGTCATTTCTATGGTAAAAGAAGGTGTGTTCCTAGGGAGTACAACGGGGGATAAAGGAGGAGAACGGGGTGGAGGTCAGGGTAGGGTGGACACTAGATTTTGTAGGGGTACGAAGTAGAGGACAACCCTCTTAATCTCCCTTTTATCCCGTCCTGGGTGAGTGATTTGGTGGAACAACATAAAGACTACATTAAAGATAGAGACTATTATTCTACACCAGTAAAAGTTTTTATTTTGGTAGTCTTTTAGAGAAGCAAGTATACTCCTTATAACAGTCGTCCTAACAAGGAAGAAAAATTTAGGAAGAGATCTCGGTCTCTTGAACCAGTGACAGGTTTAAGACATCGATATTTACGACGGGACTACGGAGTATTGTCTGTGGTAACCAACGGAGGGGATGTATGTGGTCCGTGGACGGTAAAGGAGAAAGGATTGTCTTAGGTTGAAAACAAAGTAAGTAGGAAGAGACTCGTCGGATACAACGATCTTTCCGACCAGGGTAGAAGTTCAGGTAAGTCATACAGGAATAAACAGATTCGGTTAGTGCTCCTGGATAAAAGAAACGATGACCACATCTGCACTGTGTACTACTTTAATCCTGGTCACCTTACATTCTTGACTACAGACCTTGTCCACCGGTAGAACAACAATGAGACTTTCAACGAGTCAGCACAGGTTAAGAAACCCTGGCGTACCTGATATGTCAGGTCCCTTAAGAGGTCCGGACTTATGACCTCACCTATCGGTAAGGGAAGAGGTCCCCCTAGAAAGGTTGGGTCCCTATCTTGGGTCCAGAGAACGTAACGTCCGTCTAAGAAATGGTCGACTCGGTGGTCCCTTCGTGTTCTTATGACCTCACCCATCGCATAAGGAAGAGGTCGTTTAGAAGGGTTGGGTCCTTAGTTTTGTCCCAGAGGATGTAACGTCCGTCTAAGAAATGGTCGACTCGGTGGTCCCTTCGGGTTCTTATGACCCCACCCATCGGATAGGGAAGAGGTCGTCTAGAAGGGTTGGGTCCTTGACTTGGATCCAGACGCAATGAGACTTATGTTTCGGTTGTGTTTCCTTCCGTCTTACGTTTTTCTCTGTTTCGGGTCTGTAGGTCACCGATTTCGTCGGGAGGGAGACTTGTCGACAATTCCAATCTCCGAGTTACGGGGATAATGAATTAGACCAACCTGACACTCAAAAGACAATGGAATAGAGGTCTCGAGGTCACGATTCAGCGGAGTCAGCACAAGTTGAGAAACGCTGGGACACCTGATATCGGAAGGTCCGAGGAGACAGGAATTTTAAGAGGTCCGGTCTTATGACCTCACCCAAAGGTACGGGAAGAGGTCCCTTAGAAGGTTTGGGTCCCTAGTTTGGACACAGAGAATACAGATGCACATAACCGTTCGTTCAAGAAATGGTGATCACGGTGGACCCTTCGGGACAATGGAATAGACTATCTAGGATTATGGGAGAGATCCGAAACCTGGGTCCGTGTCTTCCAAGACATAGAACTGAGACACTGTCATGTCGATACGACGACGACGACGATGACGACTCAGCGAAGTCAGTACAGGCTGAGACACGTTGGGGTATCTGCCGTCGGGTTGTCCGAGGGGGCAGGGACCCTAAAAGGTCCGTTCTTGTGACCTCATCCAAAGGTAAAGGAAGAGGTTACGTTCTTTCACTTTCACTTCAGTGAGTCACAGACTGAGAAGCTCTGGGGTACCTGACGTCGGATGGTCCGAGGAGGCAGGTTCCCTAAAAGGTCCGTTCTCATGACCTCACCCCACGGTAGCGGAAGAGGCGTTATGTCGATATGGTCTACTGTTTCAGGTGTAACGGGGACATGATTGGGTATATACCCAATAGTTGAGAAAAGAAACACTGACACGGTACTTTGTACGCCCTAGAATCAAGGGGTTGGTCCCTAGTTTGGACATGGAGGACCTAGTGACGTAACCCTCGTGTCCCAAAATTAGGACCTCATGGTCCCTTCAGGGTGCAATGGTTGATAAATGATATAAAACCCTAGTAAAAATTTAGCAAAACGTTTAAGGGCATCGAAAGAAAAATCCAGAATAAGTTTCGACCTGTAAAGGATCGATCGTTCTCAAACATTTGTGTGAAGAATTGTCCTCTTCTTAGGGTCGTCAGGGTCTACGTCCACAGGTATCCACCACACACATCTTATCCTTTTTCGAGTACCCATTAGGTATTTTACTATGGTGTAGTGGGAACTGATGGGTAACAAAAATGAAATCATTGTTTGTATGTCCTCCTACTGATCGACTACGAGACCCCATTCGGTCCGTCCCTGTCTCGGGTTTGGTCTCCCTGGGTTCTAAATGAACTGTTCCGGTATAAAAGGTCCCCACGAAATCTGTTTTAAACCTACGGTGTCGACGTCTAGAACCGACAAGATCAAATCAAGGGACACTACAGTCTTTGACGACACGTCGCCATTACTGGTCAACCATACTCAGTACGGACACCCCGACGAACAAAAGTAACAGAGTGACTAGGTGGGAGTGTCGATGTTTTGAACTAACGGTCAGTCAGTTGTGTCCGAAACAGTTGTAGGTGGTTTTGTCTCCGTATCTTTATTCAATACTATTGTCACGAAGAGTTTATAGGTACCCGTACGTTTGGTGGACCTGATAACAATTTTCCGTCTAATGTTCCGACCAGGGTGAGTATTAGATATTGGTCGGAAAGATCTTTGTATCCTACGAGTAATACAGGACTCACCCCAGACTCAAGACTTAAAGATTGTTTATGGGTCTGCTATGACTACGATAACCAGGTACTTGGTAAGACTTATCGTTCCTGCGGATGGTGGTCCTGGACGTCAACTTAAGGGACTCTAATTTAAGTCTGAAATTACTCTGACCCTCAAACGAAAGACAATCCCCTAAACGTGACCGGTCCAATCTGTCTCCCGAACACCAGTAGGTCGGGGAGAGATCACCTACTTTAGTACTATACCCCCTTTTATCGTCCGAAGTTACTTTCTCGTAAGTTTCCGCGGACTTCGGGACGACTTTTGGTGTCTCGGACCAACGAGTTGGGAAGTGTGAAGTCTGACGGTCTTGGTTGAAAGAGAGAAACAAAGTGGTTGATCTCAACCGAAAGATAATGAATGTTAGTTTCAAGGATTGTTTTTAATATTATATTACCGATTTTTTTTAATACTGTATTGGGGTACCTTCTTATTACGACGATAGTTTTTAGTAAGAAAGTTTTTTGATATAATTCTACTTATTTATTATATCCTAATTCACTTTTTCGTATTTTGACTCCCTCAAGGGACCACCCGGTCACCAATTCTGAAACGGAAGGTTACGTCCCCCACCTCCAAGTTAGGGACGAACCCCTCGGTTCTGAGGTGTACGGAGGGTCGGTTTGTTGGTCTTTTATTTTTTTGTCTTCGTTGTCACATTGTTTACGTCATTTTTGAAATTTTTTACCAGGTATAAAAATTTTTCGTATTATGGTTGCCTGTATATGTCTTATTAGACTTGACATATTTAAAAACTTCTTATAATTTTCAGTTAGGACTTTGTGTATTTGTCGCCAATACCATCCGACTTACTACCCAGGGACTTTTACTGGATTAAAGGTCTTGATCACTTACAATAGAATAAACCGTTTCCCCCGAACGGTTACACTAATTTCTAGTACTTCCCTTTTCGGATAGGACCTCACGAGTTCAGTCGAATTATATTGGTGTGACCAGGAACATTCTCCCTCCGTCCCAGTCCCAGTCTCCTCTGCCGTGCTACTGTCTTCGATTTAGTCTCACTACGTGAAAGTTCTCCCTCCTTCCTTGAATGTTCGGTTCCTTTGATCAGTGTCTTTAACCTTTTTCGTTCCTTTATACAACGGGAGTCTTGGAGATTCTACCTTGGTCAGGACGGTTGTGGAATTGACTTCGGGTTACTTTCACTAAAGTCTACAGACTGGAGGTCTTGACGTTCTATAGTGGTACACTAGTACAATGTCATCGTTATCTTTTGTTTATATCACTAACAGAGACATGAAAGGAAACTAGTTGTAGAATGAAATTTTTTTTTTGTTTGTGTTTAATTAAAATCTCCCAATTCATGTTGAACGATATTCTCCACTATAATTAGTAATAAAAATGTAAAATTGTATCGAACCAAGGACAACAAAAGATCCTGACATCTTATATTAGTCTAACTTCAGAATAAAGTTATATATAAAGTCCTCTTAAAAAAAACGTGGTTGTCTTAGGACTGAGGTAGTAGAGGATCTTCTTAAGACAATTATAGGTTGTTCACTGAATTTTACGTAAGTGTTCCCTGAAAGGACCACTAGATCACAAATTCTTAGACGGACAGTTACTTCCCCTGTACCCAAGTTAGGGACCAGGTCTTCTAGGGTGTACGGGGTTTCGTTGATTTAGGTACGGTGTCGATGATTCGGACACGAAATCTTTGGTACGAAGTGTTGTTGTCTTCGGTGGTGTTACTCTTCAGGAACGTGGTATTGCTTCTGGTCGGGACTGAACGTCATTCATCTCTTTCGGGTCCACGTCGTTACTTATAGGTCTCGTCAGTTTTTTATTTATTTGGAAAAAAAATTTTACGTGAGTGTTCTGACTGTGGACTATTTTGAGTTTTCCGGGTACTGTATAAGTTTAGTGTTTGGTATAGTTTCCGTTTGAGTATTACGGTACACCTTAAGAGGTGAGAGGAGAGTCACTGAGACCCAAGTGTATACCCTGGTGGTGGTGGTTGTTGTTTCACCGTACTGACGATGTACGGACCCTCGTAGATCATATTAACTGGTTTCTGTATAGTTATGCAAAAATCTCTCACTATATTAATTGTCGTGGTACGTTTCAGTAATCTCCAATTTTGACTAGTTCCCAAGTAGTATGTTGAATACTAAAAACAATAGTAAGTGTAAAACGAGGTAATCCAAAAACAAGGTTAGGACACATATAGTATTAAGTGTGTTTTAAAAGTTTTTACTGTGTAACGTTTTAACACTCACTCCTTCTTAAAAAGTCACTTAAAGTACGTCTATGACTAACAGACTCACTGTATATGATCACAGAGGTTTCTACTGTCAAGAAGTCTTATATCAAGACTAAGTCTACTTCACTTATACTCTGGTTGTTTTTTTTGAATCACTAACTAAGACTATACCTTTCACTTTTACTTTGAGTACCACAACCTCTCACGAGGACACGAAGATCTCTACTCACCACGATCCTCGGCGGTGCCCTCTAGGGTGGGTACTGTTCCAGTACACCTTCTCTTGACAATTCGTTCCGAAGTCTTGAGTTCCCCGAGGGATCCGAAAGAGCTCGTAGATGGGGTTTTGGTCTTAGACAGACAAAATGACAAAGTACTGAAATTGGTTGAGGAGACTGTAATTGTCCCCCGATTGGGACTGGTGGAAAGAGACCTCTTTTAGTTGAATCCCGATATCGATTATTCAGAGGACCTGTACTCTCCTTATAAAGTTTAGTTTGGGGGAGATAATCGTAAGATCGAACGAACCGTCCATATAGGTCTGAGAACGTCGATACGTATGTTAATAAATGTCGGAGGGTTGACACTCTTCGTGCCTTTCGGATTTTGTATTCTCGGAAACTTTCTCAATTTTCAATAATCTCATCACGATCACGACCACATCCTAAAGTAATAACCCGGTTACGAACAACGATTCAAGGGTATAGAGAATAGGTGACACGTGGACCCTCACGTAATCAATTGTATCACTCTTACGTTCTTTTTGTGCACATCGGAACTTAAATTGGTATAGTCTGAAAACTCGATTAACCCAGAAAGAACATTGAGTGACGTGGAAACGAGACACTTTTTGCAATTGAGACAAACCGTAAAAGACTCCGACTGTATCTAATCTTTATATTTCTTTTTTGCGAAACTCCCTTTTATTCAAAAGACCAACTCGTCGGAAATAGTTTTCTCCCAGTATTTTACAAGTGTCCGGAGGTTCCGGTCTTCTATGACATGTGTTGTAGTAAACACCCTTTCCATACGTCTTTTTAGGACCAAATCTATTCCCGTTTTGACGACCTTACAAACCCGACTGAGACATACTGGAACGTAGAAAGTAAAGGGAGATACACATTCCGTTCCATATTTTCATGGAAAACTTTTTATTTCGAAAACCCGGAGCGTCTTCGAACCAGTGGGGCACAAAAAAGAAGATAGAAAGAAAGAGAGAGAGAGAGGGAGAGAAAGAGTCCGACTAGGGAACCTCGTACCCCCGAGGGACGCAAGTGAATAGACGGGCCCAAAGGTTCTGGACTTGCCCTTCTGTAAGACGCAGAAGTGAGGGAGCCCTCTGGCCCTCCCGTGGACACCGGAGGCACTTGTCCCGTTTGAGGAACAGAGCCTCAAAATAACCGAAAGATACATTTGGTTCTTTATAGTCGGAGAAAAAGAGGAGATAAAAAAATAGATATTGTAAAAAAAGGAAGAGAGAGATTTAGTTAGCGGCTGCGGCAAAGAGGAAACCCAAAGGGACCTACGACGCCCCCGACCTGGGGCCGCCTCATCTAACTNTGCCCTTCTGCCAGACGCAGAAGTGAGGGAGCCCTCTGGCCCTCCCGTGGACACCGGAGGCACTTGTCCCGTTTGAGGAACAGAGCCTCAAAATAACCGAAAGATACATTTGGTTCTTTATAGTCGGAGAAAAAGAGGAGATAAAAAAATAGATATTGTAAAAAAAGGAAGAGAGAGATTTAGTTAGCGGCTGCGGCAAAGAGGAAACCCAAAGGGACCTACGACGCCCCCGACCTGGGGCCGCCTCATCTAACTTTTGTTACAAAGTGTTTTTTAACCTTCTGAAATGTCCACACAGTCCACATTGATAACTTATATTATTGGGTGTTTCACAATCACTTTATTGTTAATTCAACCCCGGTTGGTTTTATTTTTAGTGGTCGGTATCCGTAATTAAAGACGTTCTTATGGGGTCAGTTATTACTCAATTTCCAGAACTTTGAGACTTGTGCCGAGGACTTTGGTCGACTTCTCACGACCAGATTGTAAGGGTTGGAGTCCGGTCCTAGTGACCGGGGAGAAAACTTGGGAGTATCAGAAGACACGTATACAAGACGACATGAATTAGACGACTACGATTCAGTGAAGTCAGCACAGACTGAGACACACTGGGGTATCTGCAGTCGGGTGGTCCAAGGGGGCGGGGAGTCTAAGAGGTCCGTTCTTGTGGCCTCACCCAACGGTAAAGGAAGAGGTTACGTACTTTCACTTTTCACTTTCACTTCAACGAGTCAGCACAGACTGAGAATCGTTGGGGTACCTGACGTCGGATGGTCCGAGGAGATAGGTACCCTATACGTAGGTAGAGGGGTTGACCTGAAACTAAAGGAGATCCCACACCAGATACAGAATGTGGACAAACTAAAGGGTCGGATTCGAGGACCACAACTATCTCGTAACTTAATCGTGACTTATCGTTATTACAGATAACTTAATTTAATTTAGGATCGGAATTGTTGACTCCGAGACTTGAGAATGGGTTCTATTGTTCTTAAGTTAAAAGAACTAAGATAACTGTATCTTATCTTTCTTGAACGATTTCACCTTGACGAACTGTAGGACTGGTTGAGAGGAGGTCCGGAACCTATTTGTACTCTACGGAAGATCTCCTTTGGACTGTTAGACAGATTCCACTCAAATCTAAAGTTTCCCATTTTAGGTCTGGTACGGGACCTACAGGTTTACTTAAGTACCACTTACTCTCGAGGTAGTTCAGGGAATCAAACAGAAAAGGTCCTGACTAAGTTCGGTCCGGTTATGACCAATGTACTGTTGAAGGAGGAGTTCTACGAAACGCCTTAAACCCATGGTTTTTTGTAGGGTTTAAGAATCAGGGAACCGTAGAAGACGTCTCCTTTGATTTCATCGGTCGAACTCAAGGAAGTCGTACGGTATCATATATTCGTAAAACCGAAACCCTATTATGACTAAACCCAAATTTAGGGTTGATATTGAAAGTTATGGGTTCTCTGTACCCAGTAAAATAAATAGACTTGAGACTAAGGAAGTAAATCTTTTACTACTATTTTATGGATGGGTGTCTCTAACAACACATAAATGTATATAATACAGTGAAGTCAAGTCAGCGAGTCATCACAGATTGAGAAACACTGGGGTACCTGACGTCGTGCGGTCCGAAAGAACAGGTAGTGGTTGAGGGCCTCGGATGAGTTTGAGTACAAGTAGCGCAGTCACTACGGTAGGTTGGTAGAGTCCTTAAGGCCGTGTATCGTTCATGAGTTCTTCATTATCAACGGTAACAGTACTTATTATTGATAATAGGGTGTGTTCTCCGAGGTCTCTCTCATTCCAGACTAGGTTGTATATGGGTTGCCGGGGATTAAAAAAACTTCCCATGTATCTCCAAATAATGAAGAAAATGTAAGAAAAAGAATAAAAAGAATGTAACTTCATGTCAATTAAATGTTACAACACAATCAAAGACCACATGTCGTTTCGTTAAGTCTATATATAGATATACACACACATATACGTATATAGGAAAAAGTACAAAAAGGTAATATCATATAATATCCTATAACTTATATCAAGGGACACGATATGTCATACTGGAACGAAAATAGATGAAATAAATAAAAATTGAAATAAAATATAACTTCTAATTTCATATCGGTTAATTGACACTATCAAAGTTCACGTGTCGTTTCGCTGAGTCGGTATGTTTGTGTACATAGGTAAGAAGGGGTTAAGGGGAAGGTAGATCCGACGGTGTATTGTAACTCGTCTCAAGGGACACGATATGTCATCCAGTGACAACCAATAGATAAAACTTAAGAGGTCTCCTAGAAAGGCTGGGTCCCTAGTTTGGGTTCAGAGGACGTGACGTCCACTTAAGAAATGACAGACTCGGAGGTCCTTCGGGGAACTTATGTCTCTTGACGGGGGTTTAAACCTTCTGGGTAGAGGGGTCCATAAAAAAAAGAGGGTGTATCGGGGTAGATCGCCACTCTGGACTTCATTTTTACTAAAGTAGAACCAGGTATCTTACAGGTGGTAGTTTTTCTCTTCTGAGTAAGGATTATCAGGTTATTAGGATTATAAGTGTAAACCTAAGTGGAATACGTATAGGTGCGTAGAGGAGGGGAAGAAACCTTTGATTTGGTACTAACTGGAGAAAGGAGATCGATCAGGAAAGGTTTCAAATGATTGTCAAGTCCTTATTGCAGAGTTTTCGTGATGTGAACTCTTTGAAGATAAAGAGATGAGTCGGTATTTTTTCTTACTTTATTACGGTAGACGCCGGTGTACCTACGTTGATCTAAAATAGTGCACTTGACTTTATTCAATCTTTCTCTTTATCGTATACTATAGTGAATATACACCTTAGATTTTGTACTGTGTCTACTTGGATGGATGTTCTATCGTTGTCTGGTGTCTGTATGTCTTCATTGCACACCGACAACACCCCTTCCACTTTCCCTCTCCAAACCTGACCCTCGACCGCAACCATCTGCGTTTGATAAGGTAAATCTTACTTATTTGTTGCAGGATGACATATCGTGTCCCTTGATATGGTTAGAGGACCCTATTTGGTGTTACCTTTTCTTGTATTTTTCTTTACATACGTATTTTTAATTTAATCTTTTTACAATTCATTGAATACAAAGATTGGTTCTATCTTATCGTCGTTGATCCTGAGAAAGCGGACTTTATTGACTTTTTGTCCTGTGATATGTCCTTTGTTAACGAAAGTTCAGTAACATGTAGTCGTTGTTTCCTGCTACAAGGGACTCTCTACCTTCTTTTTTAAAGGAGATTGACGGTGCCGCAAGACAGACCTCTGTGAAAGGTCCGAGGTCGCATACTTTTTCCTTGGGTCCTTCTTGAGTCGTTTGGAAGTCCTTCCTCCTCTACTTAATCCTTCAGGTCTCTGATCTTAAGTCTCCTGTCTTGGTCTCTACTTACTCTTCGTCTCTTGTTCGAAGTCTTTAGCCGTCCTCTGTAAGGAACTCAGAAATTGACTCATTGTCAGTCGTGTACATACATTTATTTGATGGTTCCCGTCCTTTTCTTGGTACACTTTCGTAACGTCCCTTCTTGTGAACCTTAAGTTTGTCCCGATTTTATATCAAGGATTGTCGGTCTTGTCTCTTATATTATTAAATGTCCCATGACACGACTATGAGTTTTGTGTAGACAGAGTTATCACCCTGTCTTAAACGGAATCTGATTTATAACGAGACCAGAATGGATTGTTACGAATTTTTTATGTATGAATCTTCCTAATGTAAAGAAGGTTCCTCGAGTTGACATAAAATTTTTATAAGAATCGTCATGTTTTTATAGATCCGTAAGTTGTTCTACATTGTCAGTCATATACCTTAGGTTAATTTTTTTTTTAAGATTCGGACGTTTCTTCGTCCTTTATGTTGGGTACTGTTTTTCCTTTTCTTTAGTTACCTTTGTCCGGGTTTTACTGTATGTCTTAATCATCTCTCCCCGTAATTTCGTCAATTATCTTATATAGGGTAATAAAATTCTCGATCTCCCTTCTACTTCGTGTAAAGTCTCTCTATCCCTTTTCTTAAAATTTCTGGGGTTAGTTTGTAGATCTTCACATTTGATATTACAGACTTTACTTTTTAGTCTGTTCGTTGACTTACACTAAGTCCTTTATTTAATCCCTTAAGAGACCACCAGGTCACCAATCCTGAGATACGGAGGTGACGTCCCCTGTGACCAAGCTAGGGACCAACCCTTTGATTCTAGGTAATTCTAGGGTATTCTAGGGGGTTCAACACGCCACACCGGTTTTTTTTTTTTTTTTTTTTCGGTGTTTCNTTTTTTTTTTTCGGTGATTCATCTCTATTTGTCTTTTCTTCTGTCTTCTAGTGTATGACTTTTGTTCCGTTTCGGGCCTCTTATCTCTACTTTTATAAAATTGAGAGTCTCCCTTTTGTTACACTGAACTTCTCTTAATCCTCTGTTCGGTGTTTAACCCTCCTTTAGAAGGGTTTTTTGTATAGATTGTTTTCTGACAATGTGATTTATATGCTTCTTGAGCATTTTTAGTTACATTCTTTTATTCGTTGAGTTAAATTTTTACCCGGTTTCTAGAACTGTTTGACTTCTTCTATTTGTCTGCCGTTTATTCGTATACTTTACTACGAATAGTATATCGTAGTTCCTCTGTGTCTAATTTTGTTGTCACCCCATGGTGATATGTGGATAAGTCAAGTCAACGAGTCAGTACAGGTTGAGAAACACTGGGGTACTTGGTGTCGTGCAGTCCGGAGGGACAGGTAGTGGTCGAGGACCTCAGATAGGTTTGGGTACAGGTAACTCAGTCACTACGGTAGGTTGGTAGAGTAGGAGACAACAGGGAAAGAGGAGGACGGGAGTTAGAAAGGGTCGTAGTCTCAGAAAAGGTTACTCACTTGAGAAGTGTACTCCTCCGGTTTCATAACCTCAAAGTCGAAGTTGTAGTCAGGAAGGTTACTTGTGGGTCCAGACTAGACGAAATCCTACCTGACCAACCTAGAGGAACGTCAGGTTCCCTGAGAGTTCTCAGAAGAGGTTGTGGTGTCAAGTTTTCGTAGTTAAGAAGCCACGAGTCGAAAGAAATATTAGGTTGAGAGTGTGGGTATGTACTGATGACCTTTTTGGTGTCGGAACTGATCTGCCTGGAAACACCTGTTTCATTACAGAGACGAAAAATTATGCGACAGATCCAACTAGTATTTAAAGGAAGGTTCCTCATTCGCAGAAAATTAAAGTGTCGACGTCAGTGGTAGACGTCACTAAAACCTCGGGGTTTTTTATTTCAGTCACGATTTTTATTCGTTTCACCCTAAAGGGACTACCAGGTCACCGATTTTGAGACACCAGGGTTACGTCCCCCGGTCCCAACCTAGGGACCGGTCCCTTTATCTCGAGTGCACGGAGTTGATGTTCAAGTGTACGGCGTCGATCTCTGCGGGGCGTACGGTGTCGTTTCTGGTTTCTAGGACACACGGGGATGGTTCTGGACGACGTCGGTTTATTTATTTCTAAAATTTTTTATTTATTTGATGATTCGATCCTTTTCTGTGCCTCCTTGGAATTCACGGATAACGATTCACTTTCTTTGGTTAGACCTTTTCGATGTAGGACCTACTAAGGTTGATATACTATAAAACCTTTTTCGTTTTGATACCTCTGTTATTTTTCTAGTCACCAACGTCACCTATGTCCCTCTACTTATCCGTCTCGTGTCTCCTGAAAATCCCGTCACTTTTATGAGATACACTATCAAATCCGTATGGATCAAAATAACGTGAAGTGAAGTATCGCGAAGTGTGTGTAATAAAGACCTACACAGACCTCTCAGAAAAGTCTTTTCTAATCGTAAAGTCGGTTATCTGACTCATTTCTTCTACAGTGGTTACCGTCACGACAACGACAAGTCAGTGACTCAGCACAGGTCGAGAAACACTGGGGTTCTTACCGTCGTGCGGTCCGAAGGGACAGGAAGTGACAGAGGGTCTCAAACGAGTTTGAGTACAGTTAACTTAAACACTACGGTAGGTAGGTAGAGTAGGAGACAGTGGGGGAAGAGGAGAACGGAAGTTAGAAAGGATCGTAGTCTCAGAAAAGATTACTCGACCGAGAAACGTAGCCCATCGGTTTCATAACCTCAAAGTCGAAATCGTAGTCGGTAAGGTTACTTCGGAAAGGTACCCCTACACACACGCAATCAGTCAGTACAGGCTGAGGAACACTGGGGTATCTGATATCGGGTGGTCCGAGGAGACAGGTACCTTAAGAGGTCCGTTCTTATGACCTCACCCAGCGGTAAGGGAAGAGGACTTCTAGAAGGGTTGGGTCCCTAACTCGGATCCAGAGGACGTAACGTGGTCCCCTACCCGTAGTGGATTAAGGAAGTCCCAGAGTTATCTTGTTTTTACACTTCCTTCCCACTTAAGGGAGAGAGAAGAACTTGACTTTATAGATAGAAGAGAACGGGAGTCTGTAACTTCGAGGATCAAGAGTCCGGAAGTCTAAGATTCTGAAGTTGGTGGTCGGAGGTCCAAGAATCCGAAAACCTGTTCTGACTTGATATAGTGGTCGAAAGGACCAAGGGGTCGAGTGTCTCCGTCTAACACCCTGAAAAACGTAGGTATTGATGTCATCAGTTAAGGAAATTATTTAGAGAAGAATATACATAAAATAACCAAGACAAAGAGATCTCTTGGGTCTGATTATATAATACCTATATCTTCTGAACTTGTTCTGATAGTTGGTTGAACTGGGTTGACTATAAATATCTCGAGCACTGGATTGTTGTCGACTTTTGTAGAAATGTTTACGAGTACCTCATAAATGTCTTTGTCTAGTGTAAGACAAGGTATATTATTCAGAGTTATTTAAATTTTTGAAAGTTTTATGTGTTTCATACGAGAGATTTGTTGTCTTAATATAATCTTTAGGTAATTTTTACTATAGTTCTTTTAGAGGTTTATAAATCTTTGCTTTTTTAAACCTTTCGTTTGTTATGTACGATTGGGTTGGTTCACCCTTTAATGTTTCACAAAACTCTATTGTCTTTTACTTTTTGTGGTACAGTTTTATATACCGTATGTTAGTTTTTTCTTGAATCTTTAAATATCGTAGTTTGTAGATACGTCCGTATAGAATAAAATAACGTGAAGTGAAAAACACGAAGTGTCTACACCAAAAAAAAAAAAATTGTTTGACTTCCCAAGACCGTCTGAACACAACTTCAGATAACCGTGGTTAATAAGATTTCTTAAACGAGTGAACAGAGACACAGTGCAAAACCATTCAGAACTTTATAAAGTTCGAAAAAGTAATATAAGCAATACCACTAGAGGTTATAATGATAACATTAACGAAACCTCACGGTGTTTGGTGGGGTATATTCTAGTGTTTAAATTATCTATATACACGTTCAAGACTGAGGAGGTGGGTGACCAGTCAGTTAGGACAAAGAGACGGAGAGGAGTCCAAAGGGATAAGGGTTTCTTTATTGTTATAACTTTAATCCGGTTAATTTTTGGGATGTTATGGGAGATTCTCAAGTGTCTTTCCTTCTCAGTGTACAGAGAATGAAATGTAGTTTTGGATCTTTACTATTACGAATCACTGCTTCCGTACAATTTTCGACTCTATCGGGTTTTCGATCCAGAAGACGTGTCACTCGGGTTAATACTTCAATACTTGTGTTTTTCTTTTCAAGAACTTCTCCTAATTTTCACGATGAGGTCACTTGTGTGGTTGACATTCTTTCACTTTGTCGGAATAACGACTATCCCTCTTTCAAAACCACCAGACCTTTTTGGTATAGTCGGTGTTGTAACGGAAATTGGTTTCGGATCAGGTCTCGTTTCGGGACTGACAGAAGTTCAGATACTTCTGAGTCTTACCACTCCTTCGATGTCTTCTTTTCAAACTTTGATTGTCTCCAAGTATTCCTTTCTTCAGTAAAGGTATCGTATTTCACGTGCCACTCCTTTGTTCACGAGTATATCTTCGACGTTGTTCAATAAGTCTTCTAGGTCACTTCTAGTAATCACTTCCACCAGTGTGATCTGTCGTCCGAAGGGTCCACCCCGCCACCATTTATTAGACGGACGGTTACGTCCCCTGTACCCAAGCTAGAGACCCAGCCCTTCTAGGGGACCTCATCTTTTACCGTTGCGTGAAGTCATAAGAACGGACCCTTTAGAGTACCTGTCTCCTCTGACCACCCGATGTGAGGTGCCTCCGTGTCTCTCAGCCTGTACTGACTCCCTGACTCATACTCGTGTTCGAGTGATCTGTTGTCTAAAATTTACGTCTATTTTGTCGGAATATAACCCTTTTTCGTGGTAGGTCGCCAAAGTATGGATCTCTTTTCAGTCACAGACCGAAGTTTGTAGGTTTCCTATTCGACTGAGAGATGAATCCCCGATGACATCGACCACTGGAATTCGACTTCGGTTACGAGTAAATGGTAAGGTTTTACCGTTTTAAGAATCCCAGGACTTCCTACTAGACAGACGAGACGGATACACGATATTTACCCTGTTTCGGACCTACTGTCATGTAGAGAGATGTTGTACCAAATGACGTGTAAAATTCGGGTGACGACTATGGATGACGAGTCTTTTTTTTTTAAAGAAAGTTTTATAATGACGAGTAACTGTCGTAAAGACCAGTGGGTTCTCGAGACTCCCTCTATTTATTACTCTAATTACAACAAAAGTACGGACGATTATTTGTAGGAAAGACGTAGGGTATCTAGTTCCTCATTAATTCTGAAAGTTCAGAATGATAAATTCTCTATGTCAAACATTTCGATAGTGATGGTATCTGTTACTTATGTGACTACCTAGACCCTTGTCATTTGACTTTTGAAAGACCTTTCCTAAGTGGTGAGATCTACGGTAATTCTTGTAAACACTAAGTACCCTTCTCCAGTTTTGTAGCTGTAATTATCCTTAAACCTTCTTCGACTAAGATTGGAAGTACCTACTGAAACTCCCCGAGTTCTGAAGTCACCTTCTTCATGAATGTCTACACCATCTTGATTGTCCTGTTGATCTTAATCTTTACCTCGGACTTCTACACTGACGTAACGACCTTAGAGTACTCTCAATGACTTGACGACGTTAGAGTACTATTTTGAAATTGCCTACTCCTCAACGAAGAATTCTCACTCGTTTTTTCACCGAAGAATTCTACCTGAGATGAGAACAGTTTCTACGACATCTAACAACTTTACTACTGTTTCCCTAAATCTTATAATACATTAGAATCAACTATTTCGTCACCACCCCAAACTCTCCTGACTAAGGTTAAAACTTTCTTCAAGGTGACACCCATTTTACGATAATATGTCGTACCGTACGATCACTCTTTAACACGTAAGTTTAAAAATCTAAGGTGTTTCGACCTCCGTAGTGTGCAGGATTAAAGTTTGTAATTATGTTTCAATGTCATCAGTTGTGTCATACCATGATCGTATTTTTGTCTGTATATCTGGTTCTCTTGTCTTAATTCTGGGATCTTTATTTGAGGGCATATATATTGGTTTATGACAATCTGTTCCCTCGTTTATTAGGAGTTGTCCCTTTCCTGTGAGAAGAGTTATTTATCACGACTCTTTTGACCTATTGGTGTACGTCTTTATACTTTAAGTTGAGAATAGAATATGGTGAGTATGTTTACTTGAACTTTACCTAATTTCTGAATTCGTATTCTGGCCTTTAGTATATTGAACATTTTCTTTTGTATCCTTTCTTCGAGGAAGTGTAACCAGAACACTTACCGAAAAGTCTATCCTGTGGTTTTCGTGTTCGTTGTTTTCGTATTTATTTATTCTCCGTAATATAGTTCAAATTTTCAAAGACGTGTAGTTTTTTTTTTACCGTTGGGTGTCTTACCCTCTTTTATAATAGTTTGGTATGTGGAGTATTACCTAATTATAAGTTTTATATATTGTTTGAGTATATATTGAATTGTTGTTTTTTGTTTACTAAGCTAAATTTTACCTTTCTCTTTAACTTGTCTGTAAAAGGTTTCTTCTGTAGATTTACTGGTTCTCTATGTACTTCACGAGTTGTAGTGATTAGTAGTTCCTTTATGTTTAGTTTTGGTGTTACTCTCGTGGAGTGTTTATAGTCTTCACTAGTGGTTTTTCTGTTCTCAGTTCATAACCCTTCCCACACCTCTTTTTCCCTTAGGATCATTTCCCTTAGAGTAGGAGACAACCTCTTCCCCTTCTGTCTCTTACTCTACCAACCTACCGTAGTGACTGAACTACCTGTACTCGTTCGAGACTCTCAACCACTACCTGTCCCTTCGGACCGCACGATGTCAGGTACCCCAGTGTTTCTCAGCCTGTACTGACTCTCTGACTTGACTGACTAATACGACAAACACCTTTACTTATATCGATATGGGTCATACCTTTTGTCGTCTCTCCAAGGAGTTTTTGAATTTTTGTCTTGATGGTATTATATATTGGGTCTTTAAGATGAATATTTAGGTTTTTGATTTTGTCCTATAGTTACTCTATAGGTGGGAGAGTACAGGTGACGTCGTAATAAGCGTTATCGGTTGTATACCTTTGTCGGATTCACAGGTAGTTGTCTACTTACCTAATCCCTCTACACTATATATCATCTTACGATAAGTCGGTATTCTACCCTTAAGACACTAAACGTTATACCTACCTGGAGTTCCCGTAATACCATTCCCTTCAGTCAGTCTGTTGTGCGTCTGCGTCTCTTGCCCGTACCCCTGTACAGCCCCCTACGACCCTACTGAACTCTCTCGCCCTGACTGTATTTATATGATGGCAGATATTTCGTCTACCGATCACCCCTCGACAACATATCTGTCCCTCGAGTCGTGCCACGACACACTACTGAGTCTCCCAACCCTACCCTCCCACCCTTCCTCCGTACTTTTCGTCCCCTATGTGTCATCAGTACATCCCTACACTCTCAACCTGACACTTCTTCCGACTCGCGGCTTCTTAACTACGAAAACTTGACACCACAGCCTCTTCTGAGGGCTCTCAGGGAATCTGACGTTCCTCTAGGTTGGTCAGGTAAGGTTTCCTCTAGTCGGGACCCTAAAGAAACCTTCGTGACTACGATTTCGACTTCGAGGTCATAAAACCGGTGGAGTACACTTCTCAACTGAGTAACCTTTTCTGAGACTACGACCCTCCCTAACCCCCGTCCTCCTCTTCCCCTTTCTCCTACTCTACCGACCTACCGTAGTGCCTGAGTTACCTACACTCAGACTCACTTGAGGCCCTCAACCACTACCTGTCCCTCCAGCCCACACGACGTTAAGCACCTTTCTCAGTCTGTGCTGACTCACTAACTTGACTTGACTTGACTATCGACTAAGTGAAGTAACGTGTCGTCTTTGATTTTGTTGTGACATTTGGTTGATCTGAGGTTAAATCTTGTTTCTACTTATGATTTACCATAATGAAGATATACCTTAAATATTTTTGGATTGAGTGTCTTTGAAAATGAGTTCCTTTTTAATATTCTAGAATTTTTTAATATATTAACCAAAATTTTCTGTAGTGGTATCTTTTTATTCAAAAAATTTTCTGTATTTATATCTCCTCCCGTCACTTTGATGAGACATACTATGATAGTATCCCTGTGTGGAGTACGAAGTAAATAGGTTTGGGTGTCTTACATGTTGTGGTTCTCGTTTGGGATCACATCTGAGACCTCAGTAACTGTTCCTACACAGCTACATCGAGGTCGTCAACATTGTTTATATGGTGGAGCGAGACCCCTCCCTGTTATTATTCTGGTCGGATACGTACATGCCCCTGTGTCTTCTGTACTCTTCAGAGACATGGAAGGTAAAGTGACGGTCGTATTTTGAGAAGATTTTTTATTTCAAATAACCCTTAAGTGACCGACAGGTCCCCGAACCCCAAGTTAGGGACCAGTCCTTTGATTCTAGGGTGTTCGACGGTTCGATGTGCCAACCACCACCCCGCCCCCCGCCCTATCCCCCCCGCCCTTCTTTTCTTTTCGTTTGTTTTTGTTTGTTTTAGAGTACAATAGGGAGAGTAAAAGTAAGGTAGCAGTTAGTGACTCGTGGAAAGGGAAGGACAGAGATACTTAAATATGTCGAATGTATGTATACACACATATATATATGAACGTCGAGAAAATTTGTCTACACCTTACTATGATGTCATTACAGGACTATCAACGTTAAAAGTAAAAGGTTGAGGATAAAGATTTTATGAAATTAAAAGGGATATTTACATATTACGAAGAATACAAATTTTTTTTGTTTTTTGTTTTTTGAAGAGAGTTCTCGACTGTCAGACCAGAAGGAGTTCGTGACCTCTACGGTGGCATACCGTGGGGCCCCTAAAGTCAGTACAGGCGGATATACGGACAGGAGGCGTTCATTCAATAAATCTTGTTAGTGAATTGTAGGAAGTTTAGTCTGTCTGGGAGGCCAAGATTTCCGGAACTCCCTGTGTACTTAAAATTCTCGCAAGTTGAACAATGTTGGTTAGAACAGTAAATATATACACAGGTAACACCGAGTCAGTACAGACTGAGAAACGTTGGGGTATCTGACATCGGGTGGACCGAGACGACAGGTACCTTAAGAGGTCCGTTCTGATGACCTCACCCGACGGTGAAAGGAGGAGGTCCCCTAGAAGGACTGAGTTTCTATCTTGGGTGTAGAGCACAGAGGACGTAACGTCCACCTAAGAAATGGACAACTCAGTAATCTCTTCGGACACAGTAAATATTTTGTTCCAATTATTGTGTAGTGTCTCAATAGTCCACTCTTCTCCCTACTCCATTTCCCACCGGAGGATCCTGTCCCCGAAACCATACCGACGGGTTGACGATTCTTACAGTCTTGAATGCCTTTCTTCCACATGTATAAAGAAGAAAGAAAAAATTACGTAGAATCTAAACTGGATATATTAGTGTCAGTGGATCCCATGAATAATTTTTAGTATGAAAGATCGGCGTTTTTTTTTTCAGAAAATGAACCAACCAAACTCACCCCGGTCCTTAGACGTACGATTCGTCCACTACCAGGTCGATTCGACTACGACGACCAGGTACTTGGGGTAACCTCTTTGTGTGTAACCAGGGTAACCCCAATTCAGTCTTGTCCTCAATAAGACGACATTACCACTACGAGTTCGAATTACTTCACGCTTACTTCTTTTCTCACCGGGTCGAGAACAATACTGGGACAGGACACTGAAGAACCCCTTCCCAGGCTTTTATGAGTCTTTTAATCGTGATTTCCCGTCAATTAGAACTCGTTTATGACTCATACATTCGATCCTTTCACAATTCCGGAAATCTAGAACCGAATTAAGATCTTTCAGGAATCTCTACTAAATTACTTTCTGGCCCCCGTACTTTGGTTCCGATGACCTGGGACGAGTATTGACAGTTCCGAGATCACATTCGTTGTATTTAGGTAAACCGGATGTAAATCATCAAATACTACAATTATGTAAGTAAATAAGTAAATCAATCGGTTGACACGGATGAAATCTTACTTCGAAGTTTTTCTGAAAAAGATGGTCTCATATGTATTAAACCCGAAGGGACCATCGAGTCTCCAATTTCGCAGACGGACGTTACACCCTCTGGACCCAAGTTAGGGACCCAACCCTTCTAAGGTGACCTCTTCCTTTACCGTTGGGTGAGGTCATAAGAACGGACCTTTTAGGGTACCTGTGTCTCCTCGGACCACCGAGGATGTCAGGTACCCCAGTGTTTCTCAGCCTGTGCTGACTCGCTGAAGTGAAAGTGTGTATTAAATTTATCCCGTTAGTCGAAAATATTTCCGAGTTGTGATATATATGGTCGTAGTTCTTTCTGACCATGAAGGAATACAATGACTAAATTCTTTGTAAATAACTTATGGAGAAACAGAGACCGTATATAGACAAAAAAGTGAAAAAAAAAAAAAACCTCCTATTAATGAAATGTTGCAACACAACCAAATACGACATGTTGTTTCACTTAGTCGATATACATATATAGGGGAGAGTGAATTTGGAGAGAGGGGTGGGGGTAGGGTGAGAGATCCAGTAGTGTCTCGTGATTCGACTTAAGAGACACGATATGTTGTAGAAGAGTGATCTATCGATAAAATGTGTACTTTCACATTGACTTTCAGTGGGTCAACACAGGCTTAGAAACTCTGGGGTACCTGATATGTATGTCAGGTACCTTAAGAGGTCCAGTCCTATGACCTCATCCATCGACAATAGGAAGAGGTCCCCTAGAAACGTTGGGTCCCTAGCTTGGGTCCAGAGGGTGTAACGTCCGTCTAAGAAATGGTCGATTTGGTGGTCCCTTCGGGTTCCTGTGACCTCACCCATCGGATAGGGAAGAGGTCACCTAGAACGACTGGGTCCTTAACTTAGCCCCAGAGTACGTGACGCCCGTCTAGGAAATGGTTGACTCCATGGTCCTTTCGGGTAAAATGTGTACTGTCACATGTATAGAGTTACGATGAGTCAGAAGTTTATGACGAAAGGGACAGTTCGGAAAGACTTTCGGGAGTCCAACTTACTTAGAAATTTTAAATATTTAAATAAAAGAATAAATATCCACGGGGGACTTTTTTTAAGTCTAACTATAGTGTATAATATATTAGTTTATTAGAATATCGACTTTCCTTAAAATGATATTGTGATCAGAGTTATATTATTTTAAATGAGAAATACACAGACAAGGGGTTCTGTCTAGTGTTTGAAGTCTTTTCCGTCGATATAGAGTGAGTGACTTAGGATCGTATATTCCATGACTCATTTACTTATGAGTATGTATGTATCCTCGTGGAGGTGCACTTACGACACCTTACAGTACTTGGAGGGAGGTATCAAGAAGTCCGTGAGACAGTCTAGATTAGGGAACTTAGATAAACAGTGAAGGTGACATATTAACATTCCCTAAACTAAATCCAGGATAGACTTACCAGATCACCAAAAGGGATGAAAGAAGTTAAATTCAGACTTAAACCATTATTCCTCAAGTACTAGACCCGGTGTCAGTCGAGGACCAGAACAAAAACGACTGACATCTCTCGCAGAGGTAGAAACCGACGTTTCTTGTGTTAGTTAGACTAAAACCATAGCTGGTAGACTACTACAGGTACACATCTCAGAAGAGAACACAACAACCTTCGCCCACAAACGATATTGGTCACGTAAGAGAACCGTTTTGAGTCAATCGGAAACGGGACGAAGTAAGACATGAGGTTTCGGTTTAAACGGACAATGAGGTCCATAGAGAACTGAAGGATGAAAACGTAAGGTCAGGGGATATTACTTTTCCTGTAGAAAAAACCCACAATCAAGATCTTCCAGAATATCCAGAAGTATCTTGGCAAATTGAAGTCGAAGAAGTCGTAATGACCAGCCCCGTATCTGAACCTAATGACACTATAACTTACCAAACGGAACCTTTGCTTGTCTCTAATAAGACAGCAAAAACTCTAACGTAGGTTCGTGACGTAAAACCTGAGAAAACAACTGATAATACCAATGAGGTAAAGAAGATTCCCTAAGAACGGGTGTAACCATCTATATTACCAGTAGATGCAATTTAAGTGGGTATGGTCAGGTAAAATCAAGCAACTAAGGATTTTACAGTAACAAGTGAGAATGGTAGGGGAAAATGGTGAAGGTTAAACGGAACTAAGTACCTGGATTGTGAGGTCCAAGGATACGTTATAACGAGAAATTTCGTAACCTGAAATGAATGTAGTGGTCGTTGTAGGTGTTGACCCACAACAAAAACGAAACCGAGACAGAGAAGTTAGAAAGACATCAATAAAGAGGTGACGAGAGGTCGTCGTATAACCCGTGGATGGCTGGACCCCTCAAGTAGAAAGTCACAGGATAGAAAAACGGAAAAGTATGACAAGTACACCAAGAGTTCCGTTCTTATGACTTCACCAAACGGTAAGGGAAGAGGTCACCTGGTGAAAAACGGTCTTAAGAGGTGGTACTGGACAGGTAGAACCCACCGGGATGTGCCGTACCGAGTATCAAAGTAACTCAATCTGTTCCGACACTAGGTACACTAGTCTAACCAATCAAAAGACACTAACACCAAAAGTTAGACAGACGGGAGACTACCTCTTCCTATTCTCCGAATACTTCGAAGGACTACCCTCTCTGACTGACTCTCCCTTTGACCCAGAACAAGACAACCCACCCCGGTACGAGTCATTTAGAAATTAGGTTAAAAGACAACTTCCCGTCCCGACACAAGGGAGGTCACAATAAGCCGGACTCCGGTTTGACACCACCTCCATTACTTCTATTACCACTGGAGGAAGTTGTGCAGGGTACGTACGTGACGATGTCTGTCACGGGGGTTGGGACGTCGTCCGGTGACGACTGGGGGTGGAGACGGTCTCTGAGGACCTGTGAGTGTCCGTTCAGACCCAGTCAGAGAACACCCCAGTGACGAGAAAGGAGGACCCAGGACTCTGTGTGTTCCAAGACAAACACGGGAGGTTCTCAGACAAAGGGGTCAGGGTACATTCAAGACCACCGAGATACCACCCCAATTGCCACTGGAGGAGGTTCTCCCGAATACGGTGTGGGTCCAGATGACGTGGGTCTCCGGGACGGGGGCGTCGTCGGGTGACGACTGGACACGGTGGAGTCCTCTGTGGGTTTGTGTCAAGACAGAGTCAGAGACACCCCAGAGACCCAGGACCACGTGTGTTCCATACAAACTCGGGAGACTCATAGAGACCGCCCATCCCCCAAACTAAGATTTACGTTAAAACGGGGAAGATGGTAGAACGATCCCGAAGAGGAAACGGGAACCTTCACCCTATCGACTAATTTGTAATAAGACCCACACAGACACTCTCATAAAGACCTACTCTAGTTGTTAACTTAATCCTCTAATTCATTTCGTCTAACGGGTGGGGTTGTACCTCTTCCCCCGCTCCTACTCTACCACTTCCTGCCCCTTCGGACCGTACGTCGTCAGGTGCACCAATGTTTCTGACCCTGTACTCAATCGTTGACTTACTGTTGTCGTACCTCACTCCCTCTTTAGTGTAACTGATAAAAGATCGACTCTATGTCCGGTGGAGGACGGAACCTGACTTTGATGTGGCGACTGAAAGGAACTGAGGTCGAACGTCTACCGTCCAGTTCCCTGAAGAGTCGGAGGTATTAATAGACTTGGTTAAGGAATATTTATTAAAAAAGAAGAAAGAGAGAGAGAGAGATTAGTGGATAACCAAGACAAAGAGACCTCTTGAGATCATATGAGCAAAAGAAATAGACATCCTGTCCCTTTTATTTTCGGTATATAAAGTCTTGACACGATTTATCACGTATACAAGAACAACAAGTCAGTGTTTAGTGAAGTCTTAAGAACGGCACTCTTGGGGTACCTGTCATACTTTTCTGTATCTCTATACTTCGACCTTCTACTCGGCGGGTCCAGACATCCACAGGTCATACGATGACTCCTTCTCGTCTCTTTATCGAGGTCTTTCTTATTTCTCCGACTCGGTTTCGTTTTTACTCCGGGTCAACACCTACACAGACCACCACTTTCATTTCAGGTTATTTATGACATATACATAAACTAAATTAGGAAATTGGAGTTATTCTATATCCATGATAACTATACTAATAGGGGACGTATGAGTTTCAAGAACGAAGGAGTACCGTGACTGCATGGAACCCCATTATAAGGGGGTGGGGCGTTTCTTGGTTAAGAAAAACGTAGAATCAGTTTAAAGTTCCCTTTTCTTAGATTACCCAGGTTTAATTAATGACCAGGAACAACCCGTTTTAAGAGTCTTTTCAAATAAGATAGTTGACTGGATGTCTAACCGAACAAACTAGTATAAGGGTGAGGACCGGATAAGTCGAAACAAGTCCCTTTGACCCCGTCCCTCTCCGTCCTCCTTGGAATTCAATTGTGTCATCGTTAAACATAAATTCTTAGTTGGTGAAAACCTCACCATCTTCGGTCTGAGGGACTCTAATCCTTCTCCGATACCTGTATCGGACCTCTTAGGGTACCTGCCTCCTCGGACCATCCGACGTCAGGTACCCCAACGTTTCTCAACCTTTGTTGACTCGCTGAAGTGAAAACGAAAAGTGAAAGGACGTAATCTCTTCCTTTACCGTTGGGTGAGGTCACAAGAACGGACCTCTTAGGGTCCCTGCCCCCTCGGACCACCCGACGGCAGATACCCCAACGTGTCTCAGCCTGTGCTGACTTCGCTGAATCGTCGTCGTCGTCGTCGTCGTACCTGTATCGTACGAACGACTCCGACCTGGAGATGACTCAAAGAAATATTTCTGATTCCGACTCGCGACTTCTTAACTACGAAAACTTGACACCACAACCTCTTCTAAGAACTCTCAGGGAACCTGACGTTCCTCTATGTTGGTCAGGTAAGACTTCCTCTAGTCAGGACCCACAAGAAACCTTCCTTACTACGATTTCGACTTCGAGGTCATGAGACCGGTGGAGTACGCTTCTCAGTTGAGTAACCTTTTCTGAGACTACGACCCTCCCTAACCCCCGTCCTCCTCTTCCCCTGTCTCCTACTCTACCGACCTACCGTAGTGACTGAGTTACCTGCACTCAGACTCACTTGAAGCCCTCTACCACTACCTGTCCCTCCGGACCGCACGACGCTAAGTACCCCAACGTTTCTTAACCTGTGCTGACTGGCTGACTTGACTTCCGTCTTTTCCTTGGTATATGGTCCCATAGGAGAATCCTTTATCACTAGAGGATAGTGAACGAATAACGACTTAAAGTTCGGAATCTAGACACGGACCGTTGACCGTTCGTAGGTCTATTATATATAATTTATCCATTTATTTAGGTTGTAGAGTTCCAGAAGGATTCTCTCCGTCGAGGTCTCTAGTTATCGGTACTTGGTCATAAAGATACTGACAGACTAGTGCTCTCTTTCAGTGTGGAGCTTTTCGTACAGGTCATCTACGAAAACGGTAACCGTCTAAAAGTCAAGAAATGAAATCCGTACGTACACACGTACGGTTCAGTGAAGTCACCACAGAGAAACACTACGACATCTGGTGTCGGGCGGTCCGAGGGGACAGGTACGCTAAGAGGTCCGTACTTATGACCTCACCCAACGGTCCGGGAGGAGTTCCCCTTAGAAAGACTGGGTCCCTAACTTGGGTACATAGAATGCAGAGGATGTGACCGTTCGTCCAAGAAATGGCGATTACGGTGGACCCTTCGGGTTCTTCTACAGTGTGGGTCGACCCACGATTCCCATGTTAAAATAAAAACATACACACGAGTCAACGCAGACTGAGAAACTAAGATACCTAACATCGGTCGGTCGGAGGAGAAAGGTACCGTAAAAGGTCCGTTCTTATGACCCAACGGTAAAGGAGAAGGTACCAAAGAAGGTCTGGGTCCCTAGTCTGGACACAGAGGACATCGAGGATGCCGAGGATACGACCGTCCGTCGTTTGCTCCAAAGTGGTGACTCGGTGGTCCCTTCCGGGAGAGATCGTTACACTTCACTTCAACGAGTCAGCACAGGCTGAGAAACGCTGGGGCACCTGACATTGGATGGTCCGAGGAGGTAGGCATCCTAAAAGGTCCGCTCTCATGACCTCACCCAACGGTAAAGGAAGAGGTAGAGATCCTTACCTTATTGTTTTAGTACCTCCTCTCATAACTACTCCCCTGGAGATCTCCTCCTACCTCGAGGGAGATCCCCGGTTTTCTTCATAAGAGATCTCTTCCTTTACCGTTGGGTGAGGTCATTAGAACGGACCCTTTAGGGTACCTGTCTCCTCGGAGCACTCGATGTCAGGTATCCCAATCTTTTCTCAGTCTGTACTGAACCATTGATTTCTTTGTCGGAGGTAACGACGGTAAGGGACCTGGACGTTAAGGAAAGAGAGAGACAATGGAGACACGTTTCAGTCGACAAGGCCTGGAACCGACGGTCGTAACGAGTAACGTGGGGACCGACTGTAGTAACACACACATACACGTGTACGCACGTCGACACGTGTATACGTCTATCGTTCCTTTTTCCAGAATGACACGACAGTCGACTCGACCCCATGAAAGGGTCGACTTCTTATTTTACTAATCCAGGATGTTTACTTGTGTAGATACTTTGTCTTCGTCCGAGTGTCCGTCTCTTGTCTGAACCCCAACGGTTCCCTCTCCTCCCGAACCCTCCCTTCCTACTCTCAAACCCCAATCGTCTATGTTTGATAATATACCTTTTACCTATTCGTTGTTCCAGGATGAATACGTGTCGTGTTTCTTGATATAAGTCGTAGGACACTATTTGGTATATTATATATATATATACAGTGAGACGAACATGTCGTCTTTAATTGTATTATAATATTTAGTCGGTTTGAAGTCATTTTTTTTAAAAAAATTTAATAAGAGTTTTTCCGTGGTGACTGTGACGTCCGATTACAAAATTTTGTATCGTTGTAGTGTATTGTTGTTTGTCTCATCGTCCAAATTGTTACGAGGACATTGTCAGTAGGTCGTTTATTTCATAGAAAATATGTGGTCCAAGACACATTTCATGTCCCATAAACCTACTTCAACGCCTACACCTTCACACATCTTTTTCCCTGGGAACATGTGACAACCACCCTTACGTCTGACCATTTCGTAATACCTTTTGTCATGCCTTCCAGTACCTTTTAATTTTTGTGTTAATGGGGTACTATGTCGTTAGGGTGAAGCTCTATATTTAGGTGTCCTTTACTTTAGTCTTGGAGTTTCACTATGGACTTGAGGGTACAAGTGACGTCGTAATAAGTGTTATCGGTTCTATACCTTGTTGACTTCGTAAGTGACTGTCTACTCACCTGTTTCTTTTATACTACACATATATTGTGTCTTCATAGTAAGTAGTAAGTCGGAGTTTTTTTTGTTTTTTCTTTAAGACAATAAACACTGTTGTCTTTACTTGGACCTCCTACAATACGATTCATTTTATTCAGGGTGTAAATTTCTGATCATGATAGATCATGGTGAATGTATGTCTTAGATTTTATCAGTTTAAGTCCTGAAGGAACCTCCAGGTTCCCAATTCTTAAGTGGACGGTTACGTCCCCTGTACCAAAGTAGGCACCAGACCCTTCTAGGGAGTACGACTCGGGTTCGAGACCTCGGGAACCGGACGCTGATGACTCGGGGTCGCGGACCTCGGACACGAGGTGTTCTCTTCGGTGGTGTCACTCCTTAGGTGTGCGACGTTGATCTCACACGACAGGTGAACGACGATGATCTCTTTTTGGACACGCGTTACTTCTGGGCCGCGTCGGTTTTCTATTTTTATTTACTCACTTTAAATTTTTATCAGTTTAAGTCTGGGTCGCGTCGGTTTTTTATTTTTATTTACTCACTTTAATTTTTTTTATCAGTAAGACTGACCACACTTCACCATGGAGTAACACCAAAACTAAACGTAAAGAGATTATTACTCACTACAACTCGTAGAAAAGTACACAAACAATCGGTAGGCATACAGAAGAAACCTCTTTACAGATAAATCAAGAAACCGGGTAAAAAACTAACCCAGCAAATAAAAAGACCTTAACTCGACGTCTTCAACGAACATATAAAAACTCTAATCAACAAACAGTCAAC
>SJYO01049755.1:24746611-24816175 GCA_006410555.1 Capra ibex | reverse complement strand
CCTCTCCCTCTCCCACCCTACTAAACCCTCTTACCCTTAAGATTGTACATATGACAGTACATTCTTAACTTAGCGGTCAGGTACAGACTGCATCCCACGTCGAACGAACCCCGACCACGTACCCCTACTGGGTCTCTCTACAACACCCCTCCCTCCACCCTCCCCCCAAGTACAAACCCTTGCGTACATTCTTAATTTCTAAAATTTTAAATTTTTTTTATTTTTTAATTTTTTTTATTTTTTATTTTTTTTAAAAATTTTTATCAGTTTAAGTATCTTCGTCTCTCCCCCTCCCCTTTTGTTCCTCCAATAATCAGTGTTCCATGTTTCAAAATCAATGTGCCCCATTTATTTAACAACAAGTTAACGAGTCAGCACAGGCTTAGAAACGCTGGGGTACCTGACGTCGTGTGGTCCGAAGGGAAAAGAAGTGATAAAGGGTCTCAAACAAGTTTGAGTACGGGTGACTCAGGTATTACGGTAGGTTGGCAGAGTAGGAGACAGCGGGGGAAGGAGAGAACGAGAGTTAGAAAGGGTCGTAGTCCCAGAAAAGGTTACTTAGTCGAGAAGTGTAGTCCACCTGTTTCATACCCGGAGTGGTAATCAGGAAGGTTTCGTATAAGTGTCGACTAAAGGAAATCCTGACTGATTATATGTCGTACCACTATAATAGTTGAGTTATCATGACATGACATATGTATTTAAAGAGTTTTTCATCTAGAATCAACAGTGTATGTTTTGGCAATTGATGTATTCCATTACCTATACAATTATTGGAACTAACACCATTAACAGAGCTCTCGTATCCTATATTTTTCTAAGGTGACGTCTGTCCCACTGTTGTAACGCCGTCATATTCCGTAAGGAGGAAAGCAAGGGGAAAAAGTTGTTCCTTAACCAGTAGGTAGGTACTTGGTGTCGCGGATCTTGTCTCGATACTCTAGGTCGTTGTAAACGGTTCCCTTGGTCCTCCCCAGAGTGAGTGGATACGATACCAGCGAAGTCAGGAAAGTCTGAGAGCCGTTAGGATACCTAGTACCGGGTGGTCCGAGGAGACAGGTACCCTAAGAAGTCCGTTCTTATGACCTCACCCAAGGACATAGACCATTGTTCGTCTGTCTGGAGTAATGTCCCACCTTGTCGACTCGTCGTTTGGACAGAGTTGAGGACAGAACACCAGTCCTTTTTCGGACCTCTCCCGACTTGTCCCACCTTTGGGTCAGTTCTCTCTGTAAAATGATTATATTTATCTTTTCATAGTATAAATTTAATAATTACTGTAGTAAGTTCTACAAGGATAAGAAAAAAGACGTGAACTATCTTATAAGAGTCTCTTTATAATTATACAGAGTATCTTTTCAATTTAAAAATTATATTATTTTTATAATATATAAAAAAGAGAAAGAATATAAAGAAGACTATAAACGAAATACATAGAGACAAAGAAACAACAATCCATAGATTGCCAAATGCTACAGAATAGAAGAAACACTTGACATGGAAAATAGTAATTTTTATAAGTGGAGACAAAGTAAATTTTTATTTATTTATTTAAATTAAAATTTTTTCCGTCTGTATAATCAGGTCGCATGGACTCCTTTCTAAAGTCATGGAGTAGACTCCCTTTTTTACACAGACTTACATCAGTTCTGTTGTTCTTGGACTGGTCGTGGTCAGAGGGGTGGGGTTTGTGGTGTACCCCCAATGGATAGTCTTTCTTCACTTGAGGGATGTCCTTCTTTCCTCTCACCACTCGCTCTTGAGTCGATAGGGTCCCCACGTTCTGCGTCGATTTCTTTGGACAGACAGGGGTCGCCGTGGTTCTCCTGACTCCACCCTGGAGGTACAGAGTCTCCTCTCTCCTCTAGTCGTCTCCCTGTTCATTCTGACAGTTCCCCGTAATTTCGCTTGTGTCAGTCGTCCTTCGGGTGGGTCTTCGGAGACCCTTAGAGTGTCGGTCTCTCGAGGGATGTTCAGGAGACAGGGACCCTAAGAGGTCCGTTCTTATGACCTCACCCAACGGTACGGGAAGAGGTCCCCTAGAAGGGGTGGGTCCTGTACTTGGGTGCAAAGAATATAGACGACGTGACCGTCTACCCAAGAAATGGTGATCGTGGCGGGCCCTTCGATGGTTCAGGTGTCCGTGGGGGTTGTGGATCTCACGATTTGGGTACGGGTGGATGGAGGGAGGTGAGACGTCGGCCGAGGAACGTGTGAAGGTTCTCCTTCGAGACGTCTACCACTTATACGAATCTTTTGTCGTTTCCCCGACACCCGTTCCCCTTTTAATATCGAACTCGAAAATCTTTTGTTCTCTCCAAAGGTCCTCGGTCGTATCAATTAACAATTCTTGGACGCTTCTTTATTCTCAAATTCTTAAGACGGTGTTCTCCCTCGTTCTACTTGTCTTGTCCACATGGGTGTGTTTCCGTCTCTTTTGGGGTCTTTTATGATCGTGGTCCCTTAACTTATGGATAGACTTCCATTGATCGTGTCTAAATTTCTCCACAGACGAAGAAGTTTACGTTTTCGTCGTTACGTTTTGATATTCCTTGTATTTCAAAGTTCGTTTATACAATAGTGGTTTTCTATTTATATTAGGAGATTATTGTCTCGAGTTGTGTACTTTAAAACATCACACTAACTATTTCTTAAGTTTTATCTATAAGACTTCTTTGAGTTACTCGATGGTTTTCTTTTTATATTGGGTTGAGTCTTTCTGTTAAGTTACTTTAATGTGTGTGTATACGCGTCTTTGTGTCCAAGTTTTACTCTATAAATGGTCTTTATCTTTGGTATTTTTTCTTGGTTTGTCTTTAAGATCTCGACTTCTTCAATTATTTACTTTACCTTTTACGCTCTTGTAGACGTCATCTCGTCTCGTGGACCTTTTGTTTGTTCACTCCATCTCCTATCCTTAAAATATCAATATCCTCATTGGATATTGATATTTTATTGGGTCAATATCCTTTATTTCTTATTGGGTCAATATCCCTTATTTATTTTTCTTACCTTTTTTCTCTTCTTCCGTAAGTACTAGATACCCCTGTTGTGACTTCTTGTTTATAATCTTATTAGTCTTAGGTCCCTGAAGGGACCACCACGTCACCTATTCTTAGACGGAGGGTTTCGTCCCCTGTACTCAAGTTAGGGATCAGGTCCTTCTAAGATGTACGACGTCTCGTTGATTCGGGTACGTAGTGACGATGGCTTGGGTACACGACGTTGACGACTTCGAGTCCGGAGGTCTCAGACACAAAGTACTGTTCTCTTCGGTGGTACTACTCTTTGGGTGTGTGGCGTTGATCTCTCATCGGGGAGGAGAGATGTCGATCTCTTTTCGGGTTCGTCGTCGTTTCTGGTGGCGCGTCGGTTTTTATCTTATTAGTTCCAGGTCTTCCTCCTCTCCTTCTTTCACTGTCTAAATTTCTTTGTCGCCGTTTCTTGAAGGGTGCGGACCCCTCTCTTGATCGGTAGGTCCTCTCTCACCTTACTATGTAAGAATTACAAGATTCCTTTTTTTTTGACAGTCGGTTCTTATGAGATAGACCGTTTCCATAGGAAGTAGATACCTCTTCATGTTTGAAAGGATCCGTTTGTTTTCGACTCCCTCAATTAATGGTGGTCTGGACATTCTTTGCAACTTTCCTCGAGTGCAACTTTACTGTACTGGATTTTTGCATGTTTTCATATGTTATATGACCTTTTCCATTTATATTTCAGTTTGAATCTTTTAATTAAGACATTAACGTACCATACAATTGGTGAATCGATGTCAGATTTTCAGTTTCCTTTTCTTATGATTTTTATTAATATCGATGATATTAATGTTGATTATGGTTATAATTTTCTCCGTATTAATATTATGGTTTTAACTGTATTTTTTTATTTTACTTCTTCAGACTTTGGAGACATTTGTTTCAATTCAACGATAGTCGAATTTTATCTGAAAATAGATACTCTACAGAAGGCATTCAGAGTGTCATTGGTGTACCTTATTAGGATCTCAACTACGTGTTTTCTATTCTCTCCTTTGTCGTGTAGCGGTACCTTTTAGTGGTCAATTTTCATAAGTCGAAACATTCACCTCCAAGGGTAATTAGTTCGGATTTAACACTTACGAAATTGAGGTGTGTGTGTAACGTCTGGATTAGAAGAAATATTAAAGAAACGTAAAAGGTTTTTCAAAGGTTCTTAGTCTGATAATTCTATAAAGGTCACAAGCTAAAGATTGTATATCGAGTCGTGTTTACTATTTCGAAAAGTTTCTTTATTCACTAACTCTTTTTCTTTTTTTCGGTTTCGATGCATCTTTGTCTCTCCCCTCTTACCTTTACGTTTTGTTGGTCTCCGCAATCGTTCAGGAGTGTACAGTTATTATTGAAGTTTGTCTTGGTTAGTTTTTCGTGGCTGACCCACCTACCTAAAAAATTTTTTGAGTTGACATACGAAGTACCCCAAAGGGTCCACCGAATCGCTATTTCTTATACGGACGGTTACGTCCTCTGCGTCCAAACTAGGGACCTAGTCCTTCTAGGGGACCTCTTCCTTTACCGTTGGGTGAAGTCATAAGAACGACCCTATTAGGGTACCTGTCTCTTTGGACAGTCCGATGTTAGGTACCGCAGTGTTTCTCGACCTGTACTGACTCGTACGTGTATATACAAAGTGTATTCTCTCAGTGAAGTCGAGTCTCAGAGTCTCATTTCGTTACATGCTTATCTAAAGTACGTTCACCTTTGGTTTTCTTTCGTCCCCATCGACATAAATTTAGTCGGTTGTATCTGACATTCGGTTTTTTTATCATTTTTCTCTGTCTCTTCCAGTTATGTATTACTATTTCCTCGGTTAATTAGTTCTTCTATCTCGTTAATATCTGTGGGTTGTGACTTCGTGGTTTTATTTAAATTCGTTTGTGATTGTCTAGAGTCCCCCTTTTATCTGTCATTATCACCCCTTGAAGTTATGGAGTGAGAGTTGTTACTTGTCTAGTACGACTGTCTTTTATTTGTTCCTTTACAACTTAAACTTGGTATGTAATCTGATTTACCCGGTTGGTCTGTAAATACCTTTAAGACAGAGTACCTTCGTCTTATACGTAATAAGAGATCACGTGTGCCTTTTTCGGGGTCCTATACTATATTTCCCGGTGTTTTGTTCAGTATCGTTTCAATTCTGACTTTAGTATGGTTCATAGAAAAGACTGGTGTTGTTATATTTTTATCTTTATTCATTGTTCTCCTTAGGACTTTTTAGATGTTTTTACACTTTTAATTTGTGATATGACAACTTGTTGGGTACTCAGTTTTTCTTTAGTTTCCTTTTATTTTTTGATAGAGTTTTGTTTTCGCCTTTGTCTTATAGGGTTTTGAATGTCCTACGACGTTTTTACAAGACCTGCAAATATCGTCATTTGCATATATAATTCTTTTAGTCTTAGCATTTGTTAGATTGAAGTGTGGTATTTAGTCTTTTTCTTTTTTTCAGGTTTCATTCGGTTTCCTTCTTTTCTTATAGACTCGTCTTTATTTACTTTATCTTAGGTCTTCTGTTAAAAAAAATTTTTTTTAGTTGTTTTTGTCGACCCAAAAAAAGGTTTTTTTTTTCTTTTTACCTGTTTTGAAATGGATGAGATTCTAAGTTTTAGTCTTTACTTTCTCCTCTGTAGTGTTGACTATGATGTGTTTATGTTTCCTAGTATTACTTGATGACACCTGTTGATTTCCGGATCACTTTACTTATTTAAAGATCTTTGTTTGTTAAATGTTTCTGATTTAGTACATTGGAATGTTATTGATCATTCCTCTAATTTAGACATTAGTTTTAGAGGGTTATGTCTTTTGGGGTACTGGTCTCCCAAAGACCACTTAATTACTGTTAGTAAGTGTTAGAGAAAGTTTTTTTTTGTTTGTTTGGTGTGTTTGTTTTCTCTTCCCTCGTGAGGTTCGAGTAAAATCTTCCAGTCGTGATAGTTTTACTCTATTACTGTAGTGTCCTTTTCTTTTGATATCCGATTTTAGAGACTACTTATATGATAGTTTATTTTTAATTAGTCAGTTGGCACTTTCTATACTTTTTTATAAAATCAGTTCAACTCCTAATATTAGGTCCTTGTCGGAGAGTCTTTCAAGACTCTTGAGAAGACAGGTAATTTTCAGGTTCGTGTCAGTCCATACAAAAAAGTCTGTCACCCGACGTGTAATTTACGATGACTGTCAAAGCGTTCCTGTTTCACCACCCAGTACACTGGGGAATCCTCTACTTTTTCCTGAATAGAAAATTCCTCAACGGAACCACTACGATTCTTTTACAACGAGAAATACCAACTCCTCCATAAAGACGACTACACCGCCAAACCAACTATGTACTACGTCTATCACGTGTTACCTTCCCTCTCTCCTCTGGTTACCCGTCTCTTTAAAATACAAATTGAAAAAGAATAAAACGGTATTTTATATAAAGTGTTATCTATGTTATTAAGAGTCGTTTTATAATAGTTTGAATTAGGTTGTCGTGTAACTTTTCTAATATGTAGTACTGGTTCATCCTAAACAGGTACCCTACTTTTACTCACTTGTACGTGTCTTTTTACACTGAGTGTGTAATTATCTTGCCTTCTACTTTTGTTTTACTCGTAGAGTTTTGTACGCATTTTACGTAAACTGTTTTATGTTGTAGGACAATACTAATTTTTGAGAGTTGTTTAATCTCTGTATTCCGTGTATGGTGTTGTAGTATTTCCAGCGTACACTGTTCGGGTGTCTAGTGTAATGTGAATTGTCACTTTCCAGTTTGCAGAAAGGAGATTTTAGTCTTTTTGTCGTTTCCACAGGTGAGAGTGGTGAGGATAAGTTGTAACATGAACTTCAGTATCGATCTCGTTAATCTGTTCTATTTCTGTATTTTCCGTAGGTTTAGTCTTTCTTTCTTTATTATAACAATAAACGTCCACCATATTAGAATATATCGTTTGGGATTTTTGGGTTGGGTTTTTGGACAATTTCAATTATTTAAGTCATTTAAAGGTCCTATATTTGAGTTGTAAGTCTTTAGTCAACGTAACGATTTGAGATTATTACTTTGTAGACTTTTTTCTTTATTTTGGAAGGTAAGTGTTGACGTACCTTTTGTTATTTTAGGAATCCTTATTGAAATTGGTTTCTATATTTATTGAAATTGGTAACATGTTACCTTTACTTCGAAAAAAACCTCCCCCCCGACACGACGAGATCCAGAAGTAACGATACGTCGATCTCCCAAAAGAGATCAACGTGACTTGTCCCTGATGAGAAGTTACGTCGCACGTCCGAAGAGTGACGTCACTGGAGAAAACAATGTCTCGTACCTGAGATCTGTGTGTCCGAAGTCATCAACACCGAACTCCCGAGCTCAACGAGGTAGTGTACACTCTAGAAGAACCTGGTCCTTAGTTTGGACACAGGGGACGTAACCGTCCATGTAAGAATTGGTGACTTGATGGTCCCTTCAGGGCTTTGATTCTAAAACTACTTTCTTTATCTTCTATGTTTATTGGTTACTAGTACTCAGTCTCCTTACTTATGACAAGTTTACAGGTATGTTGGGTTTCAGTAGATGTCTAAGTCACATTAGACACAGTTTTAAGGTTATCGTACAAAGTGTCTATGTCTTTTTTATTAGGATTTTATATATACCTTTGTGTTTTCTGGGGTTTATCGGTTGAGTCAGTACTTTTTCTTTTTGTTTCTGAAGGGACTACTATGTCACCTATTCTTAGGTGGATGGTCACGTTCCCCATACCCAAACTAGGGACCACGTCCTTCTAAGGTGTATAGTATCTTGTTGACTCGGACACTCGGTTTTGGTGACTTGGGTAAGTGACGTTGATGACTTCCGACACGCGGACCTCGGACACGAAGTGTTGTTCTTTTGGGAAGTTACTCTTCGGGACGTGACGTTGATCTCTCATTAGGGGTGAGTGGTGTTGATCTCTTTCTGGTACGTGTCGTTACTTCTGGGTCGTAAAAAGTTAAAGTTGATTGACTTTTTGTTTCGACCTCCGAGTGTAAAGGACTAAAGTTTGATATAATAACACTATAATTCAATGTCATTAATTTTTTTTTAATGTTGTGACCGATTATTTGTCTGTGTATCTAATTACATTGTCTCAGCTCTTGTGTCTTTATTTGGGGAAATGTGAGTTGATTATAAACTGTTCCTTCGATTCTTACCCCTTTCCTATCAGAGAAGTTATTGACAACTTTTTTGATCTATTCGTGTAAATCTTCTTACTTTAGACTGGGGGTTTAGTGTTTTAATTGAGTTTTACCTAATTTCTGTGTTTCTGGACTATGACATTTTGTACACCTTCTTTTGTGTCCTTTCTTCGAGGAACTGTAACCAGAACCGTCACTAGAAATTCTATATTGTACTTTTGTTTTCGTTGTGTTCGTATTTAATCATTCACATATATAGTTTGATTTTTTGAAGACGTGTCATCCTGTTTGGTGGTTTTTTACTTTTTCGTTACGTGTTTTACCTTCTGTTATAAACGTTTAGTATAATGTCGTCTCCAATTCAAGGTTTTATATATTTATTAAGTATGTTGAATCGTTTTTATTAGAGTGAAATTTTAACCGTTTCCTTTGTCTGTAAAAGGGTTTCTGTTATTGGTTTCCCGGTACTCCATGAAAAATTGCACAAGTTGTAGTGATAAATAGTTTCTTTACGTTTAGTTTTGGTGTTACTCTGTAGTGAAGTGTGGACAATCTTACCGGTAGTAGTGTTTCTGTTTTCTATTCCTTGTACAACTCAGTCCCACACCTATTTTTCCTTGGGAACACATGGTGACTATTTTTACGTTTAACCAAGTCAGTGCCACCTTTTGTAGTACCTCCAAAGAGTTTTTTAATTTTAATCTTGATGGTATACTAGGTCTTTAAAGTGAATACCTATATATGAGTTTTTTTTACTCTTGTCCCATAGTTTGTCAATAGACGTTGGGGTACAAGTCACGTTGTGATGAGTATTAACGGTTTTATGTATCTGTTTAATTCGTATTCAGTTATCTACTTACCAACTCCCTCTCTTCTTCGTGTATAATTATAAGATATAAGTCTGTGTCAACTGAAAATTTGTTACACTCCCAAATCTCCGTAACTACATGATGGAGGGGTCAGTTTTTAGGTACGTATTGAAATGTCAGTAGGGAGCTGTCGGTGTTGAGACGTAGATGTTTAAGTTGGTTAATGTCTAACATCATGACATCAATATAAATAACTTCTTCTAGGAACATAGTCACCCGGGTACATCGCGTTAGGGTAGTACAAGTTCCCAGTCGATACGTGTCTTATAATAAGTCGGTGTTCTTTCTCCTTCAAGGTAAACACTGTTGTACCTGTTTGGGACTTTCGTAATACGATTCCTTTTATTTAGTCTGTCAAGTCAAGTCAACGAGTCAGCACAGGCTGAGACGCTGAGTTCCTTAGCGTCGTACGGTCCGAAGAGACAGGTAGTGGTTGAGAGCCTCAAATGAGTTTGAGTGTAGGTAGCTCAGCCACTATGGTAGGTCGGTAGAGTAGGAGACAGTAGGGGAAGAGGAGGACGGGGGTTAGGGAGGGTCGTAGTCCCAGAAAAGGTTACTCAGTTGAGAAGTGTAGATTAAAAATAACCTCAAAGTCGAAATCGTAGTCAGGAAGGTTACTTGTAGGTCCTTACTAGAGGAAATCCTACCTGACCAACCTAGAGGAAGGTCAGGTTCCCTGAGAGTTCTCAGAAGAGGTTGTGGTGTCAAATTTTCGTAGTTAAGAAACTACGAGTCGAAAGAAGTGTCAGGTTGAGAGTGTAGGTATGTACTGATGACCTTTTTGGTATCGGAACTGATCTACCTGGAAACAACCGTTTCATTACAGAGACGAAAACTTATGCGATAGATCCAACCAGTATTGAAAGGAAGTTTCCTCATTCGCAGAAAATTAAAGTACCGACGTTAGTGGTAGACGTCACTAAAACTTCGGGGTTTTTTATTTCAGACTGTGATAAAGGTGACAAAGGGGTAGATAAAGGGTACTTCACTACCCTGATCTACGGTACTAGAATCAAAAGACTTACAACTCGAAATTCGGTTGAAAAAGTGAGAGGAGAAAGTGAAAGTAGTCTGTCTCGTCTGTTTATGTTATACTATAGTGAATATGCACCTTGGATTTTTTTGGTTTAATTATGTCCCTCTCTCATCTTACCATAATAGTCCCCAACCTCTACACCCTTGACTCTCTACAACCAGTTATATATGTTTGAAGGTCAATCTGCCATTCAAGATCTCTCGATTACGTCTCGTGACACTAATATCTATTATTATTACGTAATATATTGATTTTAAAGGGTATAATGTATTACTAAAGATTATAATTCTGGTGTGATCTCCAGGAATAAAACCCCAAAATTTTTTTATAGATGTACAAATTTTGAGAAACGGTATCTCAAAGATTTTTCCTGACCCCCCTTTCACTTAAATTCGAAGAAAAGATCTTACGTTAGGATGTCTTTTCGTTTACGTAAGTAGTAAATGGCATGGGCGGTTTAATATGTGTAGGACGTTAAAATGGTTCCCTGACTTCGGTCTACTTCCTTTAGTATTACTTGTCGTCACTCCCTTCTATTGAAGGTTTCAAGAATTAAAGTTACCACTCATACTAGAAGTGTACTAATATTATTATGTTCTGAGTTAACTAGTATGACTCCCAACTATTAAGTCAAGTCAAGTCAACAAGTCAGCACGGACTGAGAAACGCTGGGGTACTTAGTGTCGTGCGGTCCGGAGGGACAGGTAGTGGTAGAGGCCCTCAAGTGAGTCTGAGTGCAGGTAGCTCAGACACTACGGCAGAACGGTAGAGTAGGACACAGCAGGGGAAGAGGAGGACGGGGGTTAGGGAGGGTCGTAGTCTCAGAAAAGGTTATTCAGTTGAGAAGCGTACTCCACCGGTTTCATGACCTCAAAGTCGAAATCGTAGTAAGGAAGGTTTCTTTAGGGTCCCAACTATCATTCAATATGATATAAAAATATGTTTGAAACTACTCTTAATTTATTAGGTTCACTGCTAAATTATTTAAGATTACATGTCTATAGTCATACGTCTCCACTAAAGAAGAGACAAGGTAGAGCTTTGATGTCTAAGACCTTCGGTGGTTCATATCTTGTGAATGGACTCTCATTTTGGCTTTGTTTTCGTATTCACTTTCTACCTTAGTCTCTCACCAGACTTGTTTCATTTCATGGACCTCAGTCTACTCTGTTCGATTTGCATGGGGACCTGAAAAATGAACACACTGGACTATTTGACAGAAAATTTACCGTCAAAAGACAATGAACATTGGTATTCATAGGACGGATCACATTGAAGATAAAAAGTGGTTAAGATTCAGACACCTAATCCTCTTCCCCCACAGTCCCATATTCTATCAATCTATCGTAGTGGTTGAGTTACCTGTACTTCAACTTGTTTGAAGCCCTCTATCACCTCCTGTTCCTTCGGACCTCTTGACGTCAGGTACCCCAGGGTTCCTCAGCCTGCACTGAATCGTGACTTGTTGTGTCAGACACCTGTCGAGGAGAAGGTCCTGGTGAGTGGGATGTGGATCAAATAAGAAAAAACTGACTTTGTGTGTTATACTGATTCTATTGCCATACGAGGCTTTCGTGTACCGAAGTAAAGGGTAGGGGGTACCCTTAGCTTACATAAATATGACAGTACCCTAAAGTGGTCTGACTCTAAGTAAGTCCAACAGGATTGAGTCAGTGATTTTAAGAAAATTAACAAGTCTAATTTTTGAGACCTCCACAGGAACGGAAGGGAGAAAGAGAGTGGAATGTAGTCGGGAAGTCGTTTAACAATCGAGAAGAAGTTTTATATAGGTTTTAGACTGGTGGAGATTGAATGACGTTGGATATAGAAGAGTCATAGAAGGTTATGCGAGAGTTTACGAGAGGGTAGAAGGCAAAACATAACGAGTCCAACAAAAAGGTGTGTTAAAGGTCTCTCTTGGAAAATTACATGTCAATGTAGTAAAATAACATGCACACCAATCAACGAAGTCAGTACAGACTGAGAAACACTGGGATACCTGACTTCGGTCGGTGCGGGGAGACAGGTACCCTAAAGGATCCGTTCTTATGACCTCACCCAACGGTACGGGAGGAGGTCCCCTAGAAGAGATGGGTCCTAACTTGGACACAGAGGACGCAGAGGATGTGACGTCCGTCTAAGAAATGGCTACTTGGTGGTCCCTTCGGGTTTAGTAAAATAATAAGATAGGATTTTAAGGATTCCCGAAGGATAGAGGGAATCAAGTAGGTACACCGAAGTAAAAATTATTCTAATTATGTAAATTTCATTTAAGGTAATCATTTAAGTACTAATTTACTTATTTGAAGTGAAGACGATTAATCTTCAAAATATCCGTTTGGTTTACCGGATGAGACGACCTGACTTTAAGTCACACTGACGATTTATCTACCATCTATATTGTACTGTTCTATGTATTTGAACGTTGACTACCAATAATACCTACGATTCCTTTTCCCTTTTTTAACGTTGTACTTGTTCTTACGAGTTATTATTAACCTAAACCTGAATCATGTCCCAGTATTTCATTATACTGTTTCTGTAGTCTAATCAAGAAATTACTGAAGTTTCTTGGAACCTGTAAAACCTCTTAAAACAACGACCTTTATCCCCTTGATTATTAACTTTTTCAAAGGTTTCCTCTGTGTCTTCTACGAATAACCATTTCGTGACCAAACAGACGGAAAAAAAGAAACAACTGTTGTGACACACAGGTGATGTGTGTTGTCCTGTTCGTAAATCCGTCATCCCTAAGTCATCACTTATCCTTGTCTCTTTTAGAGAACTGAAATCTCAAGTGTCTGACATTTAAGTTTTTTTTTTCATAATATCACTCTAACGTATGAAATTACCTTTATGTAGGTTGCCTGTGACAACCTAAAACTTTCCTTGTTAGTTGAGACAAATTCCCCTACCTACCATTATCTTCAGAAATATTCCCAACCAGAACTTCCTAAAATCTTCTCTGGGAATCCTTTTAAGTGATATTACCTGGACCCTATGGAGGAATAGTAGTGGTTGTTGTTGTAGTTTTAAAAAGGAAGATGACCGTTCATCTACACTAACTCTCTGGTGTTGAACACAGTAGAGAACATTAAGGGATGGTGGTGGTAGTGATGTTCATGGAAAGTCTGTTACATTCAATCACCAATTCTGGTGTCCAGGATCAAAGTCTAGGACTAAAGTAGTGCACGACCGAGTTTCTTGGACCCTTTCTGTGACTTCGCTTCATAGATTGAGATTTCCGACTGTGTGAGAAAAATTTCCTATTGGACATATAGACCTCTCTCTTCTTGAACATTAAGGGTGGTTAAGAGATGGACTCCGGGAAACCAATTTTTTAGAACGAACGAATAAGTAAACTTTATGTATAAAGGTACTTAGTCTCACGGAGTGTAGAAAGTGTGTCTATCCGACTGCTTTCAACTCTGACCGTTAGGGGTACCTCGATAGCAAATACATGGTCCTTTCCGTGATTTTCATCAAGTTTGGGGGGGTTTAGTGGTAGTGGTCCTCACGGAATTTCTTGCGCACTGACACTAACAAGGTGTCTGAGATGTAAGTTTAGGACCGAGTGGTGAACGGTCGACTCTCTGGATCTCGGTGAGTGAGTTGGAGAGGTGAGTCAAAAGAGTACACATTTTTACTCCTGGAAGAGGTATCTGACCATTCCTAATTTGTTCTATTGTCTGTATTTCATGAATTCGGTGTCGTTTCGTTGTGACGTTTAGTAGTTTTTTAAGTTGACTATAACAATTGTTAACAAACTAATTTTTTTGGTGGACCAAGCGACTTGACTCCAAAGTGATATCTCACTTAGTCGGGGACGGGACATGGATGAAGGTAGTATTTCTTGAAATAATCGACCCTGTCCTGTCCTATTTACTATGACATTAAAGAGTGGAAGACCGTTTCTCCACTAACGAACCGAACCATACCTTATTTCCCTTCCTCTTAGGGAATTGAACGTTAACGTCAGTTTTCTTAGTTTCATGTTGGATCACGTCTCTCTATACTGTAGAGATAAAAACCGTCTAGGGGTTTGTCCTATGAGAAAATCCTACGGACAGGTGGAAAGAGATTGTGGTAGGATAAAGTGCGTGTAGCTGTGTCCTACCTTACGTTCGTGGTCACGTAAAATTCGAAGTATCTGTGACCTCTCATGCCAGGGACGTCGTACGTATTTTGGAAATTCTCGTTCATCGTGTACTATGAGAGTCAGTCGTAAACAAATTACTCACGTACACTTGTAAAGGGAAGATGAGTCGACTAACCTAGTTCTGACTTAATAAAGTCTGGGACCCCGGTTAGTCTAAGGGAGAACGTTTTTGAGTTAAATCCAAGACCTCTTATACGTGAAAAATTTAACCTCATATTAACGAAATGGTACAACACGATCAAAGATGACATGTTGTTACACTTAGTCGATATACATATGTATGTAGGGGAGGGAGAACTCGGAGGGAGGATGGGGGTGGGTGGAATGGGGAGATCCAGTAGTGTCTCTTGACTCGACTCAAGGGACACGATATGTCGTCGAAGGGTGATCAACATATAAAATGTATACCATCAATTTATATACAGTCACGACTTATATCTAAATACTCGTCAGACAGGACCGAAATATTACACCATATTTGAGACTCCAATTCCTGTAGTCACTTACTTCCTCCTCTTTCCGTTCGAACCCTTCTCCGTTCACCAGTAGACCCTTCACTTTTTTCGTTTCGTTTACATGTCTACTCGGGAATTTTAAGATCTCTCTTTCTGTGTCTCGACCTCCCTCATCGATACAACCTAAATATAAAGACTAAGGTTAAGGATCAAAGACCAGAAGTACTTTGACTCGAAGTGTGGGAAGGGATCCATACTCCTTGATAATGACAGAGGAGGTAACTTAGGTGGGAACAAAAGTAGTAAAACCTGATTAAAGTCAAACATGTCCCCCGAAGGACCACCGAGTCTACCATTTCTAAGACGGACGTTACACTCTTTAGGTCCAAGTTGGGGACTCAGACCTTCGAGACCTCTTCCCTTACCGATGGGTAAGGTCATAAGAAGGGTGAGGTCATGACTCTCCCATTGTCCGTCCTTCTGGTCCCCAGAGGTTTACCTCCTTTATCGGACGGTTCACAGTCTGTAAAAATAGAGAGAATTCGACATCCTCCTTTGTTTGATCGCTATAAAAAAGGAAGAGATATGTTTAAATTTTCCTCCAAAGAGAATTTTAAGACACAACGGTTTACTGTGGACCAAAGTGAACTTCAATTGGTAACGGAAAAAGAATACCTTTACGAATAAATGGGGTTTGAGACAGAAGTTCAGCCAAAGTGGAAAACCTGAGTCTTGGATGAACTATTTGGTCATACAATATAAGACTATAACAAGGAGATTAGATACATTTACTTTGATAAACATACCACGAGACGGGAAGAAGTTCTAAGTTCAATTAGGAAAATACCGGGTTCTATTTGGTAAACCTCGGTTCTAATAGGGTTTTATGTAGGATACCCACTCCCGGACCACGGTAAGATTCAAAACTCTGTAAGGAAAGAAAGTAATTGTCTGACGACCACTGACGTATTGTAGGTCGACTTCTGATCGTCCCCCCATGAAAAAGACGGGGGAAGACTACGGATACAGTCTTCGAAAGAGATAGAGGAAATATGAAATTATTTTGAAATAATGTGTTTTCGAGACTCGCTAGTTCGAAGTAGAGACCGGGGTCTAACTTAAAAAGAGGAGGCCCCCGGTTCTTAGAACCGTAGCACTAAGTTGTTGTTGGAAAGTCATGAGAACGGTCCTTTTAGGGTACCTGTCTCCTCGGACCATCCGACGTCAGGTACCCCAACGATTCCACTTCAGCTTCCGCTTCAGCGAGTCAGCACAGGCTGAGAAACGCTGGGGCACCTGACATCGGATGGTCCGAGGAGGCAGGTACCCTAAGAGGTCCGTTCTTGTGACCTCACCCCACGGTAAAGCCTGTGTTGACTCGCTGAAGTGAACGTGAGAAGTGAAAGTACGTAACCTCTTCCTTTACCGTTGGGTGAGGTCACAAGAACGGACCTCTTAGAGTCCCTGCCCCAACGGACCACCCGACGGCAGATACCCCAGAGTGTCTCAGCCTGTGCTGACTTCACTGAATCGTCGTCGTCGGTCATAAGAACGGATCTCTTAAGGTACCTGTCTCCTCGGACCACCCGATGTCAGGTACCCCAGTGTTTCTTAGACATGTTAGTTTAGGGATTTTGTTGTCATTAAACGGTTCCACTCGTTTATTACTACGTTTACTGTGACAGAGTTTCGGTCCTTGTACATCATTGAAAGTTTACTTTATAATATTACCGAGTCCACGGATGTAGATTAAATGTATTACTCCATTTACAAAGGAATCTAAGTAGTGGAGACGGAAAGATTTCTGAAGTTTTTCGAAAAATATCTAAAAGTCTCAAAAAAAGGGGGGTATAGATTTGATAGACGTATTATTTCCACCTAAATAGTTTTTTTTTCGAAGACTGTCTTCACTTTACATTATAAATCTTGAAGGTTAATTAAATTTATTAAATTTTAAAAAATAAGTCCCCTGACTCATTGATAAAAGTCTTATCTATTATACTAAAAAGAATACTTGTGTCAATGAGAGGCCCAACAATGAAGGACGAAACGGATGTCACCGAGAGGTCAAAGAGACTCATTTTAAGTCTTGCGAGGGTTATAAGATACTTCAGACAGAAGGGAACAGTATGGTTGTGAGAGGGTACTGGAAAGGAAGACGGAAGTCAGTTAGTCAGAGAGAGGGAGGAAAGGGGAAGGGAGGTAAAAGGGTGGACTTGAATGGTGTGTCGGAGTGTGGAGTCTCAGAAACGTGGTGGACGGGGGAGACAGATCTAGTGAGGACGGAATCTATAGGTCTTCAGAACGAAGGAAGTGGAGGAAGTTTAAAGACGAATTTACAGTAGAGTCTCGTCAGGTTGGTGGGGTAAATTTTAATGTTGGAGAGGATGTAAGAGTTCGGTGGATCAAAAGACAGCGTGAATAGTTGAAGAACCTCTTTCCCTTCCGGTGGGTGAGGTCATAAGACCTCAGGTCATAAGACCTTAAATACCTCTTAAGGTACCTGACATATCAGGTACCCCAGTTTTTCTCAGTCTGTACTGACTCACTGAAAGTGAAAGATAGTTAAAGATGATATAATATATTGAGTAAACAATTTATACAAATAACAAGTAGAAGACAGAGGTGGGAGGGGTTTTCTTAAATTTAGGGTATTCGAATGTTTAGAAACGAAAAAAAGACAAAGGGTTCGTGACCATGTCCTCCACCAGTTACTTATCGACAGACAACTTACTTACTTATAGTTTTCCTCTGTGGTCTTGAAAGGACCACCAGGTCATCAACTCTTAGGCGAACGGTTACTTCTCCTGTACTCAAACTAGGGACCAGTTCCTTCTAAGGCGTTCGGAGTTCCGTTGATTCGGTACACGGTGTTGATGATTTCGGCTCCGCGACACGAGGTGTTTTCTCCGGTGGTGCTATTCTTCGGTCGAGTGGTGTCCGTGTCTCATCGGGGGCGAGTGACGTTGATCTCTTTTGGGTACGTGTCGTTGTTTCTGTGTCTTGTAGGTTTTCATTTTCCATTTTTTTAAAAATTTATTCATTTTATTTTAAGATAAAAAATTTTTATTCCTCCGCAGGCGAAGTCCGAACCCTGTTAGGACGTGATTGTGTGAGTCCCATACGACCTCGGACGAGTGCGGTCAGACGTGGAGAAAGGTCGAGGAGGAAACCAATGTAGTACAACCATCAACCCTTAGTCACTACCACCCTTATAAATGTGGTATCTTTGACCGTTCCAAATGTTTAGTCCCGGAAAAAAAAGTAGGAGTCCTCTCGACCTACCATTTGTTAATGGTCGTATGACGGAGCCGGATTGTAACACTTTTTATAATACTCTAACGATTCAAAATCGACACTCTTAACTAGTTAGTCTTGAATAGAGTGGACCGGACGAAACGAGGAGTCTGTGATTTATGGTGACTTGTGTTTGTGGTATGAGGACAGTCACAACGACACTACCATACACAGACAATAGTGAAGGTTCTTCTCGTCACCTAATTTGTACCAGTGTGAGATTGTTACATACACTAGATGACGAGTCAGATATAACTCCTGTGTTTATTTTCACACATCCAAGAGGTAAACTTATTAAGGAGTCAAATTGAGAAACCGTCTTAAATTGTCGTGTTGGTAGTTGGACTATAATCTAAAATCAAATCAAGTTTACAGACTGTTCAACTTTATATAGTGTTCGTGACACTATTCTTTACTTCTGTGATCCGATTATTTTGTACAGAGAACAGCAGTTCCACGGGTCAGATACCTCTCTTTTTATGTCTGTTACGATTCTATGAAGTTCTATATCTGTGTGTGTTTATTAGTTTTACTAAGTAAGAACGACAGTGGACGTTAAAAAAAGGAAAAAGGTTTTTTTTTTTAGTTATATTATATCATTTTGTGTTCGGATGTCTACTTTTAAAACTATATTACGTTTACCAGTGACCTAGGACGGAAACCGAGTAGAGGACTTTCCCCAGTCCGATTGTAAGTGTGGAAGACTACAACTACCTCCTTACCTCCCCTTCTTTTTCATCTCTTCCTGGTCCTTCATCTTGGTGGGGTTACGTGCACCGTTCCTCCGTCTTCTACCTAGTAGTACTGAGACCGTGGTATAAAATCTTAGTCTAGTTTCCTTCGTTCGTAGTTGATTGGTCCTCTGAAGGCCTTTGATTCGACTTACCGCTCTGGGTCTTACTCTCACTGGGACACGAAGTCGAACGAGTCCTGATAGGACCAAATGTGGACAACGGGATCATAAACAGACCAAGTCGTAAACATACTCTATTTTCAGTTAGTCGAATCTATTATTTATTAGCAGGACTCTTTATAATTCCGTCTCGTCTGTATCTGGTCACCCACCACGGTCTACTTTGTCGTGGGGACCTTGTGGGTTCGGCCAATCGGATCAACAGAGAAATTGAAACGTCGTTGTACTACGACATAAAATATGGTTAGGTTTTGGGGTAGATGACACCTTTCGACCTTATATATTACCTACGGTAGACGACAGAAAATAGAAGACTATGATTGTGGAGAGAAAAGATACACTTTATGTAGGTGTGTGTAGGTACCACTGGGTCGGAATCTTCATCGTGAGTTGTCGTAGGGGTCAAGATCCAGAAAAGAGGTATTCGGATTTTCACGACCTGGTAAAAAGACCGGAACAGACCTCTAGGACGGAGTCTTACTTCGGTTATTTTTCTATACTCTGTCCTGCGGTCCCGTACCACCACTACCTACATGATGTCTTCATTCCGACCTCGTCTACTACTGTATCGAAAATTAGAAATAAAAAAAGGTTTTTCCTTGGAATAGGTTCCAAGATGTAAAAAGAGTGTTGAAATAAGACTTCTTCCATGATGTATCGAGAGTCTTAACTGGGTGAGTAAAGATACCGACGACGGAGAGTAAAGTCTGGGGGTAGTAGAGAGTCGACCTGAAAACGTTAGTAGAGGATTTACCAGTCAGGTAGTGGTGACAGATGAGGTGATGGAGAATGGGATGTGAAGAGTCTCAATGGTTACACTAAATAAGTTTTAAGTCTATGTCGAGAAGGAATACTACCTCAATGTAGGACTATTTGAGTATCATTTGACTTTTATAGAAATTCATGTTTCATGTGAATTATCTTTTGGTATGAGTATAAAACACGATTGGATATTCCCTTTTTTTAGACTTTTCCTTATATATATACATATATTGACTCAACCCGAAGGATCCCCAACGATCACCATTTCTTGGACGAACGGTTACGTCCTCTGTATTCTCTGTACCCAAGCTATGGACCCATCCCTTCTAGGGCACCTCTTTTACCGTTGGATGAGGTCGTAAGAACGGACCTCTTAGGGTAACTGTCGTCTCGGACCGTCTGATAGGTACCCCAGTGTTTCTCAACCTGTGTTGACTCGTTTTAGTGACGTCTACCACTATCGTCGGTACTTTAATTTTCTGCGAATGAGGAACCTTCCTTTCAATACTGGTTGGATCTATCGTATAAGTTTTCGTCTCTGTAATGAAACGGTTGTTTCCAGGTAGATCAGTTCCGATACCAAAAAGGTCACCAGTACATACCTACACTCTCAACCTGACACTTCTTTCGACTCGCGGCTTCTTAACTACGAAAACTTGACACCACAACCTCTTCTGTTCAGGGACCCTGACGTTCTTCTAGTCAGGACCCACAAGAAACCTTCCTGACTATGAATTCGACTTTGAGGTTATGAAACCGGTGGAGTACACTTCTCAACTGAGTGACCTTTTCTGAGACTACGACCCTCCCTAACCCCCGTCCTCCTCTTCCCCTGCTGTCTCCTACTCTACCGACCTACCGTAGTGGCTGAGCCACCTGCACTCAAACTCATTTGAGGCCCTCGACCACTACCTGTCCCTCCGGACCACACGACGTTAAGTACCCCAGAGTTTCTCAGCTTGTTCTGACTCGTTGACTTGACTTGACTCACTGATTGTGTTATTGTAGATTTGGAAGGTTTGTAGTATCAAACCGGATCAACTGGAATTTACACGAGTCTTGTGAATGTAATCGGATGTCAACCTCTTTTAGTAGATTGTTTCGGATAAAATATTATTTTACAAATTATAGAGGACATTGAATGACTCATAAGATGACTTTCACTTTTTGTCTTACCAGTATACCCAGGTCTTACTATTATACCTATGTCTCACCAACATTCACACATCCAACAAATGGGGACACTAGTGTATCTACTGACCCCCGAAGACGAGTTGTGGTGACGGGTCGTAGTATTCCCTTACACACACAAATCAATGAGTCAACACAGGTTGAGAAACGTTAGGGTACCTGACATCGGGTGGTCCGAGGAGACAGGTAACCCTAAGAGGTCCGTTCTTATATCCTCACTCAACGGTATGGAAGGAGGTCCCCTAGAAGGGTTGGGTACCTAACTTGGGTCCAGAGGGTATACCGTCCGCCTAAGAAATGGCCGACTCGGTGGTCCCTTCGGATAGTATTACGTATGACGAACGGAACCTTTTCTAGTCTTAAGTTTCATACCAGAGGTACCTTATACTTAACGAAGGGTGCACCGAGTCGCCATTTCTTAGACGGACGGTTATGTCCTCTATCCCCAAACTAAGACCCAACCCTTCTAGGGGACCTCTTCCTTTATCGTTGGGTGAGGACATAAGAACGGACCTCTTAGGGGTACCTGTCTCCTCGGACCGCTAGAGGTACCCCAGAGTTTTCTCAGTCTATGTTGACTCGCTGATTCGTTGTTGTTTCACATAACGCAACTTGGCAGCATTCAACCCCCAGTAGACGTATATGGTGAGAGTGTGACCGAGAGGTACGGACAGCCTCGTGTCTCCACTTTGAGACGTCTCTGAGTGTCTCGACGGAGGACAGACAGAGGGGTTTACATGGTCGGAGGAGACATTAGTGTGGGGCAGGTTTGAGGTTCGGGTGTGTTGACGGGTGAGACCTCGGAAGTATGAAGGTACGGGACGAGTTGACGAGGTCGATGTGTCGTGTGAATAAGGAGAGCGACAGAGTCAACATCTTAATGGGGAAGTACATTTGGTGCACTGGAGGTTCCGGGGTCTCCACCTTAAATTGCAGACAGGTGAGCAGTGTGGAATAACGGAATGAACAGTCACACACAGAAAGAGATCCCAATCTGGATTTGGAAAACTCCCATTCAGACAGGGACCCTGATTGAAAGAACGATATGGGGGAAGTGGAGGAGGCGGGTGGGAGTGTGGAGAATAGAGGTGAGTCCCCCTACATAAAGAAGTGTGGTACCCCATGAGTCGAGAAGGAGTCCCTTTAGAAACCAAGAGTACAAATCAATTCCGATCCACTATTACTTTCGTTTTGTGATAATAGAACTTAGACACTCTCTCGATAATAATGAGAAAAGAAAATGGTCTTGTCTTGTTAATGAGAATGTCTTAAAAGAGTATGGTAAAGGTGTCGAGGTCCTATACGGTAAAATGTAATACTTTTGTTAAGGAAAACCGGGAAGTTATGGGTCACCTGATATTACTCAGTGATAATTTGTTACGACTCTCTCTTCGTGAAAGGGTTTACCCAAATTGACAAAGTGCCACTCGTTAATGTCTATACTCCGATTTTATTTTGTATATTTTCATTAATTAATAAACTTCGATCTCAATTAAGATCCAATATTTACTTAGAAAATAATATTTTTATTAACTGAAGCGAAAAAAAAAAGAAAAACCAGCACGGGCCGAACACCCTAGAATCAAGGGGTTAGTCCCTAAGTTGCACCGTCACTTTCAAGTCTCAAGATTGGTGAGCTGACGGTCACTTAAGGGTGATAAAAGAATTATTTTTTATCGAAGTTTGTGGTGAAATTTTAGTTAGTCAAAAAGAAGGACTCAAGTAGTTTAAACGTAACAAATAAAAAACTATCTTCTTTGTCTTAAAAAGTCTGTATCTTTTGTTTGAATACGAATGGTTTCCTCCATCACACCACCCCCTATTTAACCTTTAAACTCTAATTGACTATGTATAGTGATATATATTTTATTTGTTCCTGGATGACATATCGTGTCTCTTGATGAACTTATGAAATATTATTAGATATTCCTTTTCTAAGTCTTTTTATTACATACATTGACTCAGAGATGATATATGGACTTTGATTGTACTATAACATTTAGTTGATACGAAGTTAATTTTTTTTTTTCTACATTTTTTCTTAAAAAAACCAGTACAAACGACTCTAGATTAAATATATGACATTTTGAATAGTATAAATCCACATGTCAAGATACTTTCTATTATGTTAAAACTTCTTAGTTCTTTTAGAGGGAATAAGGTTCTACAAAGGATTACGAGAAATGGTAGTAAGAAGAGAGAGTCGGGGATAGTTGGTGGTTAGTCAAAGAGAGGGATATTAAGATTGAAAACGTCTTACAGTGCATTTACTTTAGTGTCAAACATCGAAAAAAAAAAAATTGAGTTGTATTAATAAGACTCTACATAAGTAGAATGACGTACAAGTCATTAAGTAAAGAAAGACGACGACTCATCATAAGGTAACATGCCGACATTGACTTAAAGAAATAGGTAAGAGGATGTCTGTCTGTGAAACAAAAGTCATGTAAAATCACTGACACTTATTTCTACGACATTCATAAACGTGTTTTGTGTCCAAAAGCACACCTGTATACGGAGGTAAAGAGGAACTATTTGTGAATTCTCACCTTAATGACCCAGAGTGTCATTCACTGGCAAAAGGTTATAACGACCTGGTAAGGTGGTCGTCAGATAGTCTCAAAAGTAACAAGATATAGGAACGGTGGTAAACAAACAAAAAAGTAGTAAAATTATCCACGTATCACTATGGTGTAATACCAAAAAAATAAAATAATCAAAGTTAGGGAACTTATGACAATCTCAGTAACTCAGTTCAGATCGCTAACCCTCTCTTATGACGAAAAGTATGTTTTTTAAGAGTCAACACTGACACCCTGGTCTTTCTTGAATGTCACGGTTTGTACACGTGGTGACTTAAAATTTTTTGTAAAAATAAGAAGAATAATTCTCATCGATAAGAGAAAAAGGTATTTCTTATTGGTGACAAAGTGTCGTACATTTTCTAAATGGTATTTTCATTGTTTATAAATGACGTGGGTATGAGACTTATTCCGATATACGTCTTTAGTAATTAACAGAAAAAGGGTTATAGGTAAGAAGAGAAGGAGGAATCATTATCTACGAGACTACATGGATCCATATACCGATTCATCTTATTTCCAATACAAAAGTCAGAGGGAACGTTGGTTGTCACCGGTGTATTATATCTTCACAGTACACTGTTGATGGACCTTGGAGGGAATTTCTGTCAACCGGACACGGGAAACAGGGGAAACAGAATAGGGAAGGAGGATGGTATATGTCTCGATTTTTTCGGTGGAATCAGGTACTCAATTGGGACTGTTACTCCGGTACGAGTTCCTGGTTGTTCTATCTTCGTCCCTTAAGGGACCGTCAGGTCACCAATCCTGAGGTGTGAATGTGAAGAGTCCTGGGTCCAAGTTAGGGACCATCCCCTTGATTATAAGAGTGTCCGGAGTGTCGGATTTTTTTCTTCGTTGGACTCAAGGACTCTTAAAAAGGTTGAAAACCTGAAAATCTACTTTTTTTAAGATAAAACAACACCGTCTTACTTGTTGATGGGGATTAAGAAACGAGGAGGGATATGGGTGTAGAAAAAGTATAGGAACAGTACCCGTTACACAGAACTGGGAAACTGACATCCGAGTTGGTGTACTGAAGAAGTACTCATCTTTGTTGTCCCCGACTAAGACTCTGGTCCGGAATACCCCGGACGAACGACGAACCACAGAGAATAAAATGGTCTTCTTGTTGGAACCAATCGGACCGGGGGTGAGGTTGGGTTCCTCCTCCCTCCGGTTGGGTTAGTTTGGTGTCTGGAGTCGCTCACCGTCTCACCGGAGTCGACGGTTTGGACGTTTGCTAGGGTAGTTGAAGTCGAATCCAGTCAGTTTTGTGTCTGTTGTTGACATCTCCTAATGACTAAATTCGGTCACTCAATCCGTACCGAACAATAAATCCTTATGGATGGACTAACTATATGGACCCGAAGAGTACACCGAGTCACCATTTCTTAGACGAACGGTTCCTCTGAGTCAAGCTAGCGACCCAGTCCTTCTAAGAGACCGCTTCCTTCGTCGTGGGGGTGAGGTCATAAGAACGGACCCTTTGGGGCACCTGACCTCGGGTGGATCAATGTGAATTTTCGAAGACGTGTCGTATCTTTAGGTAGTTGTTTTACTTTTCTGTCGGATGAGTTACCCTCCTTTATAAATGTTTACTATTGAATGTTTACTATATTAGAAACACAATGTGACTACTAATCACTACAACTCATTGTAAAGTACACAGACAACCGGTGAATATACAGAAGAAACCTTTTTATTACGGATAAGTCTAGAAAACGGGTAAAATTTTAGAAAATTATCTTAAAACACTCGACAAATATGTAAAACCTATAATTGTTCCAACTGATACCAAGGTCGGCTAGTCTATAGCGAATAAAAAGAGAAGGAAAAAACGGATATTCAAAAACGAAAGGTGGGGTAAAACGTCGAAAGGTTTCCTCTGAAACACTCCACAATTTTCAGGTGAAACACCACAATTTTAAACAAGCATAGTGGATTTTGTAAAAGAAATTAGTAAATTACGGTCTTTGTATTTCGTGTTTCTAATATCAAGGATTAATTTAACTTGCAGGGGTTACACGATGAAATTATTTTTATTAAGTATATTGAGTGATTTATGAATAATGCCCGGTCTGTGATTGGCTTATTATGAAGACGGTCGTAGTAAAAACAAAGTAGGAGTTTTTGTTTGCGGTATTAAGGTGTGTGGGAGGTATAAACACGATACAAAAATTGATTGCAAGTAAGGGGAATCAAACCTTTGTGGTGGTCGAAGGAACCTTCTGGGTGAAGAGGGAATATGAATGAGGAACCCCACACAGACCGAGATCGGAGCCTGAGACCAAGGAACCAATCTGTAAACTTTAAAGCCACCGCCAGGGCACCACGGAAGACAGGACCAAACCGCAAGAGGAGAGTAGATTGCGCATCAAGGATGAAATCGATCGTATTCCTAGGGAACCTTCTGAACAATTTTGGGTTCAAGGATCTGGGGCGGGGGTTTCTAAGACTAACCATCAGACCGAGAGTTAAACGTAAAGATTGTTCGAGGGTCGACTACGACTATGACGACACCGAAATCCTTGACTCTCGACCAATTGGTATATGATTCCTGGTCTTTGATAGAATAAATGTTAGGTGTAAATGGGTTTACCATTGGGTGACGGTATAAGAACGGACCTCTTAAGGTACCTGTGTCCTTGGACCACCCGGTGTCACGTATCCCAGTGTCTGAATGTGAGTACCCCTTTTTGTTTGTTCGGTGACTCCGACTCTCAACGGGGTAAACTGACCTGGACCTTGACGGACTGAGGTTTTGGGGTCAAGAAAAGATACGGTCCAAGAGTTAGACTACCGTGTAATCTTTGTAATTCCTTGTAAATTAAATGTGTTTAGAGTAGTCTGATTTCCTTAGATTCAGAGAGGCCACCCAGACCCGCAAATAAGTAACAAAAATGATAAGGGGTACTAAGACTACGTACCATTCTGATTCTCGGTGACAGAGTGTCGTAACAAAGAGTATATATGGATAAAGAAAAAATTTAATTATAAACTCATATCAACGAAATATCATAACAAAATCGAAGGTGACATGTCGTTCACTCAGTCGGTATATAAATATATACAGGAGAGGGAAAACCTGAAAGGATAAGTCCAGTGTTGTTACGTAATTCGTCTCCAGGGACACGATACGTTATCCAAGAGTAATCAAGAGATAAAATACATCAATTGAGCGAGTCAGCACAGGCTGAGAAACGCTGGGGTACTTTTCGTCGTGTGGTCAGGAGGGACAGGTAGTGGTTGAGGGCCTCAAGTGAGTTTGAGTCCAGGTAACTCAGTCACTGCGGTAGGTTGGTAGAGTAGGAGACAGTAGGGGAAAAGGAGGACGGGGGTTAGGGAGGATCGTAGCCTCAGAAAAGGTTACTCAGTTGAGAAGGGTACTCGACCGGTTTCATGACCTCAAAGTCGAAATCGTAGTAAGGAAGGTTTCTTGTGGGTCCCGACTAGAGGAAATCTTACCTGACCAACCTAGAGGAACGTCAGGTTCCCTTAGCGTTCTCAGAAGAGGTTGTGGTGTCAAGTTTTCGTAGTTAAGAAGCCACGAGTCGAAAGAAGTGTCAGGTTGAGAGTGTAGGTATGTACTGGTGACCTCTTTGGNTATGTACTGGTGACCTTTTCGGTATCGGAACTGATCTACCTGGAAACAACCGTTTCATTACAGAGACGAAAACTTATACGATAGCTCCAACGAGTATTGAAAGGAAGGTTCCTCATTCGCAGAAAATTAAAGTACCGACTTTAGTGGTAGACGTCACTGAAACCTCGGGATTTTTTATTTCAGACTGTGACAAAGGGGGAGACAAGGGGTACTTCACTACCCTGGTCTACGGTACTAGAATCAAAAGACTTACAACTCGAAGTTCGGTTGAAAAAGTGAGAGGAAAAAGTGAAAGTAGTTCTCCGAGAAATCCAGAAGTGAAAGACGGTATTCCCACCACAGTAGACGTATAGACTCCAATAGCTATAAAGAGGGCCGTTAGAACCAAGGTCGAACACGAAGAAGGTCGGGTCGCAAAGAGTACTACATGAGACGTCTCTTCAATTTATTCGTCCCACTGTTATATGTCGGAACTGCATGAGGAAAAGGATAAACCTTAGTCAGACAACAAGGTACAGGTCAAGATTGACGACGGAGGACTGGACGTATATCCAAAGAGTTCTCCGTCCAGTCCACCAGACCATAAGGGTAGAGAAAGTCTTAAAAGGTGTCAACTGACACTAGGTGTGTCAGTTTCCGAAACCGTATCAGTTCTTTCGTCTTTATCTACAAAAAGACCTTGAGAGAACGAAAAAGGTACTAGGTCACCTACAACCGTTAAACTAGAGACCAAGGAGACAGAAAAGATTTTGGTCTAACTTGTAGTCCTTCAAGTGCCAAGTGCATAACGACTTCGGACCAAACCTCTTACAACTCGTAATGAAATGATCGTACACTCTACTCACGTTAACACACCATCAAACTCGTAAGAAACCGTAACGGAAAGAAACCGTAACCTTACTTTTGACTGTAAAAGGTCAGGACACCGGTGACGACTCAAAAGGTTTAAACGACCATATAACTCACGTCGTGAAAGTGTCGTAGTAGAAAGTCCTAAACTTTATCGAGTTGACCTTAAGGTAGTGGAGGTGATCGAAACAGACATCACTACGAAAGATTCCGGGTGAAGTGAAGTGTAACGTCCTACAGACCAAGATCCACTGACTAGTATGGTAGCACTAATAGAACCAGTACTTCTAGAAAATACATGTCAAGAAGACACATAATAACGGTGGAGAAGAATTATAGAAGACCAAGACAATCCAGGTATGGTAAAGACAGGAAATAACTCGGGTAGAAACGTTCTTTACAAGGGAACCATAGAGATTAAAAGAATTTCTCTAGAGATCAGAAAGGGTAAGAGAACAAAAGGAGATAAAGAAACGTAACTAGTGACTCCTTCCGAAAGAATAGAGAGGAACGATAAGAAACCTTGAGACGTAAGTCTACGAATATAGAAAGGAAAAGAGGAAACGAAAAGCGAAAAGAAGAAAAGTGTCGATAAACATTCCGGAGGGGTCTGTCGGTAAAACGAAAAAACGTAAAAAAAAGGGTACCCATCTTGATATATTTAAAATATATCGTGTCATGACTATTGTATCATAGTCGCGATATATACACAGCTAGGGTCAGAGGGTTAAGGAGGGTGGACACACCGTCAGGATTGTGCCCAACCTTTTCTTAAAGGTCTGTGTTTCATAACGTCTTTCCTCACTCAAATAATTCTTGTTTCTCGTCTTTATTACACCCGTGACGGTCACGTCACCCGACTGTGGAGGACTGTCCGGTCCCTCTCAGCTACAAAAAGGACCTAAGCATTGGTTAAAAACATCGGAGTTCAGTTTCTTTTAAGGGCGACCATCTAACCGTAATGCACTAACCAATACCATTATCCCACTCATGGTCCCACCCTTAAAAACGGATTAAAACCGACCATTCCTACCCCCCACCACGAAACTCGTTGTCAATGGTTCCCCAAGTGAACCGAGGTACAGACACCGGAACCACGTCCTGAGGTATAGTAGTGAGAGGAAAAGGGGAACCATAGGTATATAAACGAGAGATTCAGATCTTTCTATGATTTCCACTAGAATGAACGTTTCGTCTTTATTCTCTGTGTTAGTATATATGGATAAAGACTTAAGGGAAAAGGTAAAAGTCAAAGTCGTCTCAGTGAAAGAAGAGGAAAACAATGAAGAGGTTTCAGTGGGGGTTTTAAAGTCTACCAGACCTCACACAAATCGGCCTCGTGTTATCCCTGGTCCATGTACTACTGTCCTGTAATGTAGGTCTCTCTGTTTTTACGAAAGAGTGACGTCTCCCTTTATTACTCCTTACCATACTTTGACAGAAAAGTCTTACAGTCTCGTCTCACACATAGTCACGTTTCCTATTACTGCGTCAACCTTCCTGTAACTTAGTCTGTCGTGACAACTTACACCAATCTACTTACAAAGGAATATTATCCGAAAAGAAAACCAACTGTCTCTACCTCTCCTTTCTCACATAGAGACAGGAGACCCTTCATGACTACTGGAGACTCTTTGTCTCAAGGTCTTAACTACTTCCCCGGGGTATCCATCAGTACGTGATATTGGTGTGAACAAGATTGTTTCTTACACAGAATACACGTTGGTTCACCTGTGAGAGTCATGGGGGTTATACATGTGTAACAGTAAAATGGTGTTAGTCTTATTAAGTATTGTGTCACTTATCTCTTCATCAGTTACTAAAATCTTCGTATACTTTATTTGTTGAAAAGTCAATCCTATGTACTATAAAACGGTTAGTTTGTATAAAGATTCGTAAAGAAGGGAAAGTGGTTTTATATTCTATGAAAAACGATTGATGACCAATAAAGGTTTATCGTTTCACGAGTTCCTTATTTCAAACCTTGATACATACACGATACACGACACGACACGGTGAGTCAGTGTAGACTGAGAACGTTGGGATACCTGACATCGGGCGGTCCGAGGAGACAGGTACCCCTAAGAGGTCCGTTCTTACGACCTCCCCCAACGGTACGGGAGGAGTACATACACGATATAACCGTTCGTTTAAATTTACCAGGCATAAAACGTGTGTTTTTTCTTTGTCACACTATGACTGTCAGTACTCAATCCTTCAGAGATCAGTACTCGATCTCTGGGACTTTATGCCCACTATTATTGTCTCAAGTAAGGTAGGTCAAACTAAGTAAGTAAGTAAGTAAGTGAGTGAGTGAGTGAGTAAGTTGTAAATCATTCCTGGATCCACGGTCTTTACTGTAGTTCGTGATGACCTTTTGTTCCCATTTTATTTTGGCAACAGAAACTTGAAATTAGTTTCTTTTCGGATCACTATTGAGATTCACACATTTCCATGACAAACTCCTTTGTTACTCTGTATGTTTGGGATCATCAAGGGACCACCCTGTCACCTATTCTTAGGTGGACAGTTGCGTCCTCTATGCCCATGCTGGGGACCAGGTCCTTCTATGGTGTACAGTTCCCGGTCATTTCGAGCACACGGGGTTTATGGCTCGGACGTGAGATCTCGGGAGTCTGACGTTGAGGACCCGGGTGCACGACGTTGATGACTTCGGACACACAGATCTCAGACACGAGATGTCGTTCTCTTTGGTGACATTATTCTTCGGACACGTGAGGTTGTTTCCCATCGGGGGTGAGTGTTGATGATCTCTTTCGCACGCACATCTTTATTTCTGGGTCACGTTGGTTTTTAATTGAATGAAAATTTTTTTTGTGACTTAATTAGATTAGTGTCTACGATGGATGGACGAGTCCACAGACCCGAACGGTAGTAAGATTCTCCGTGTTTGTACCTGTCGTATACGATTGTTTATACTGAAGATTTGTAGGTACGCTAAGGGTCTATTAAAGGAAAGTACGGGACGAGAAAGACTTATGTCTTTTGAGAGGTTCACGGTCACACCTGTAACAATGTAGTATGTCGATTTGTCGTGGTACGAGTATAACGAGTGGTACATTTTATAACTGTAAACGATTAAGTCAAAACCTCTAATTTATAAAGTAATGGATCCCTAATAGTAACAGTGTAGTTCAATTTGTTTTATAGTAACATGTTATCAATATCTTTTACTACTAGTAAACGTTCTACATGGAAAAGTCCTAAATGGTGGACACCTTTCCAAATCTATTAAACATTGAAAAACTGTTGACTTTCCTTGTCTACCATATAAAGACTGACGTAGTCCCTCACCGATTACTCGTACTCGTTTGGCCGTCTCTCGGTGAAGCCCAAGTAAAGATCCTCTTTTACTTTACTTTGTAATGGTGGGTTTCTCGAACCGTCATTAAAAAAAAAGGAAATTTCTTTGACCTTTGTTAACTATGTAAAAAAGAAGAAGTCAACGAGGAATTTTTATAAGTCTTGTGTCTTTATATAAACAAGTTAGATGAACCAATATACTGATTAAGTACTTATTTTTCATACATGACATGTGGACAACAAATCAGCGACACAACAGAAGTTGAGGAAATGTTGGGGTACCTGATATCGGGTGGTCCGAGGAGACAGGTACCCGAAAGGGTCCGGTCTTATGACATCACCCAACGGTAAAGGATGAAGTCCCCTAGAGGGACTTGACCCCCAACTTGAACTCAGAGGATGTAACCGTCCACCTAAGAAATGGACTCAGTAACATACCATTTCTTACATGGTAACATTACATGGTGACCCTTCAGGTAACATATGGATGACACGTTATGAAAAATTGTCAAAATGACTCTATATTAAGTGTATTGTGTTAAGTGGGTAAATTTCACATGTTTAAGTTCCTAATTTATACGGGTGTGACAACATATAGATTAGTGTTAATTGGCATCTTATAAAGTAATGAGACTTTAGGACATGGGGAACGGAAGTAGGAGAGTAGAAAAGATCGAGGATCCATAGGTGAAACGGAGATATCTAAACGGGTAAAAATTGTAAAGTATATTTACCTTAGTATGTGATATACTAGGAAACACTGACCAAAGGAAGTGAATCGTATAAAGGTTCTAAGTAAGTACAACATCATACGTATCCATAAAGAAAAATAACAGTTTATTTAATATACCTATAAATATATATATATATAGAGTGTAAATAGGTAAATAGTCAATTACCTGTAAACCCAACAGAGGTGAAAAACCATAATATTCATTAGGACGATACTTAAAAAAAAAGATGTAAATATATCCAGTGAAATACCGACTCAGAGTCTTTTCGTCTTGCGGCACCGTTTTTTGGTGACTGCACACACGTGTGTGTGAGTTCATGACGTTAAGTGAACTGATGTCGTCGACTTTAGGGATGAGTCAGTTGGGTGGAAGGGGTCTTTTTATCTTTTCTTTAAAGTGGAAATTCTTTTCCAGGTAAGTCAGTTAAAACAGGAGGACTGGTCTTTTTTGTTTTTTGTTTTTTAGGGTCCGTCCGATTGTGGTCGAAATTCCGACCGTCCCGGTACGAGAAGAGGGACGTCTCCGTCCTGGACGACAAAGCTAGTGACTCCGTCTTCCCGGTACAGCGACGGGGAGTGGTTATGACGATACTTGAAAATACAAGTTCAAAACACACCCGTATACGAAAGTAAAGAGAACCCCTATATGGACCCTTTCTTAACGACCTATTATGCTATTACGATACAAATTCATAAACTCCCTAACGGTTTCGTCGACGTGGTAAAATATGAGAGGGGTAGTTACATACACCCAAGGTTAAAGAGGTGTATGAATTGTGAATAAAACACAGATACATTAATATTGGGTAGGATCACTTACACTTTACCGTAGATTAAAGGTAAACAGAAAAGTGAAAGTGTTATTAAAATAAACCCGATAAAAATATACCCTCTTTTTCCAACACTTTTGAAGAGAGTAACAGAAATTTCTAATAGGAGTATGAGTCTACACTAAAAAAACGGACTAGGGAGGAGTAGAGAGAAATATTATTATAGGGTAAAAAAGAAACTCCTCCTGATTTGGAATAGGTTAGAGTCAGATATGTTAAACTCATCTCGACTGGGGAAGGGGAGATCGAGGTCTTATTTGTGAACTTAGTCCGGACCGATTAACCTTGGGAATCTAGTCCCTGATCAACCCTCTCTTTTTGGTGTGGTCAGTACACTTTCTCTATTAAATTATGTTTGTGTATAATTAGTCCATAGTTCAACAATTGGTCCTGTGATTTGTCCATCTTCCTCTTGGGATTTTTAAGACTTCCATCGTTGACGTCCTCCGTTGAAGACGGGAATTGTGTTCCCCTATCTCCCTTCTCCAATCTTAATAATTTTGTCCTGAAGAGACCACCGGGTCACCTATTCTTAGGTAGACGGTTACGTCTGATCCCTGTACTCATTTAGGGGTCAGACCCTTCTGAGGTGCACGGAGTCTCGTTGATTCGGACAAGTAGTGCTGACGACTTCGAGAGTGTGAGGATCTCGGGGGTACGACGTTGATGACTTCGAGCACGCGGGTCTCGGGCACGAGGTGTTACTCTCTTCGGGTGTGAGGAGTTGTCTCTCGTCGGGGGCGAGCGGTGTTGACCTGTTCCGGGTGTGTTTTCGTCGCTTCTGGGTCGTGTTGGTTTTTATTAAAATTCTTTAAAATTTCTAATAATTTTGTCTTACACCTCTTCCTCGTGAACCTCGACTATATAGACTCTTCCGTTTGAGGTTACAGAGAGTCGAGTCTTCTTACCCGAGGTCGGTCGATCCCGGCCGAAAGACCACCCCCCATTCCCTACGTCCGTTATTCGGACAAGATGTTCACAATATTAACCTAATCCCTGACGACCGTTCTTTGACCTCGTCGATCTCACTCCTTCACCGTGAGAGTTCTTGGGGTCCGTGGGTTTCTCAGATATCATTCGAGTGTCCTTCTTCGTGTGGGAAAGAAGAAGGTACGAGGAAGGTCCAGGACGGAATCACGGGGAGTAACCGTCTTAGATTCTCTTTTGACGGTGGTCTCTTAACACCAAACGTCTCAAGGTCACGGTGTTATATCTCGTGTCTTTCCACCTGAACCTCGACTGAGTGGAAACCGATGAGGCGTAAGGACACGTGGGAAGAAATGTGAAATTTAAAAGTATGTTATTAAGTTGTTGAGGGTCAACATACTACGTTGACAGGAAGTATGTTTTCTTCCATAAGAGTGTGAAGTGTTTTAGTCTTCTACGTTTTATGATTACCTGTAACATCGATGTGTCCGATACGATTAATGGGGAATTAAAGTTAGAGTCAGGGTCGACTTTAAGACAATGGTTTTCTAATTTACCATTTCAATGAGAGTTTATTCTTTTTGAACATCACCCACCCTCTCTCTCCCTGACCCTCAAACCCCAATTATCTACCTTTGATAGTGTATATCTTTCCTATTCGTTGTTCCTGGATTACATATCGTCTCCCCTGATATATTATAGGACCCTATTTGGTATTACCTTTTCTTATAATTTTTTCTTACATATATACACACATTGACTCAGTGACGACATGTCTTCTTTACTTATGTTGTAACATTTAGTTGACATGAAGTTATTTTTTATTTAAATTTTTTGTACGTTGTTAATTAATCCTTTTCCTCTTCTATCATACATACACACTTACATACTAAGAAAATATGTAATATAACATGTAAATATGTATTACATATATATATTGTAAATATATTACATATACACATACGTATAATATATATGTATATGTGTATATCACTAACCCGAAGGGACCACCAAGTCTACCATTTCTTAGATGGACGTTGCATCTAGACCCAAGTTAGGACCCAACCTTTCTAGGGGACCTTCTTCCGTATCGTTGGGTGAGGTCATAAGAATGGACCTCTTAGGGGTACCTGTCTCCTCGGACCATCCAACCGAGGTCTCAGCCTATGCTGACTAGTTGATTCGTGTAAATCGAGATCTATGCATATGTGTATTGTTCTTTCTGTTGTGAGTATCGACAATTTCCTTGTTAAATACATTGACCAGTGTTCCAGTATAAACTATAAAATTTGAAGGTAATAATATGATCAACAAAACGATGTACTGTTTGATAACGTTTTAAATAAACGAATGTTGTCGTTTGTATATAGAGTATCAAAGGTACCCAGTTCTTGAGTACTCACTGAATTGACTCACCAGGACGGAGTGTACTTTAGTCGGTTCTACAATCGACTCCCGAAGGGACTGCCGAGTCACAATTTCTTAGACGGACAGTTATTTCCTCTGTACCCAAGTCAGGGACTAGACCCTTCTAGGGGGTACGGCACTTCGTTGATTTGGGTGCACGTGGTGTCGATGACTCGGACGCGTGAGATCCCGGACACGAGTCATTACTCTCTTCGGAGACGTTACTCTTCGGGTGCACGTGGTCACTTTTGGGTCACGTCGGTTTGTATTTTTGTTTACAAATTTTTTTCTTCAGGGGTCTACTGGACCACCGTCAGAGTAGATGGTTTAATTACCTTAATAACAACGAGGGAACCATCTTCGTAAAGAGGAAACCCTTGGTCTGGCGGGGGGTTCGGTCGTTTCGAGTTTCAAACTCCCGTTCATTTTAAAGACTCACCCAATATTTTGTATTATCATTCTCCTTCATGAAGTTGAAGGTAAAAAATTAAAGACCTGGGTATATAAGATCGATACCTTCACTGTGTGGTATACAACTGGAGACCAAGTTTAGAATATGACACAGAACATTCTATAAGAAGATTCTCTTATAGGTAGGAAAGTTCCACAATAGAGGTTTTATCGTAATGAATGTATTACTGTATAATCTCGTTCTGGTAAATTATAGTGTTTAAGGAAGTAGTCTTCATCGCAACTGTCTCATGGTACAACCGTTTATTCCGTAAAACAATTCAACATGACTGTATTCGTATTACCTTTTCTTTTCTTGTAAGTATATGTCTTATCCGAGATAAGGTAATTCCTATTTAAAGATAAGACAGGTACTGCCTTTCCTAGGTCACATTAGTTGGACGGTGGTCCATCGACACTGACCAAGGAAAATCTTTACCGACATCGCGTAACTTTTATGTCCCTTATGTCTTAGACTTCAGACCGTTTGAAGTCTCTTACGTTTTCGTACACATAAAATGGGGGTTGTTGCGTTCAACGATAGGAAATTTCTCCAAGAATTGTAAAAGAAAAGGTTTGGTGTTTTACCTAATGTACACGCATGAGGATGTCGGGTGGTGAAGGAAGAGATTAAACGTGTGTCTTTATTCCGTTCATCGTGATCGTTAAAAGTCCACCACCGTTACCCATTATAAGTAACTTCTTGATCATGTTTCTATACTCTAGGAAAACAATGTAAATCTCATTTAAAACGGTTCTTTTTTATGTACTGATTAGTTTCAAAATTCTATAATTTACAAAATATTGCGTAACATGAAAAATATAAAATTTTTAATGATAAAATACTTTTACTGAACTGAAAGAGTCGAGTGGTCAAGATAATCATCCGTTAGTCTATCATGACTTATTTATATTTCGAACAATTTTTCTTTTTATGGATTTTAAATACGTAAACTCTTACAACTTTGCTCATAGCACTCATATACAAAGTGAGCGGAATAGTGAAACAGATGTAAATCATTAGAGTTGAGAACAGTAATGACTGTTTACAAAAGAGGAGTGTTTTGATATCTTGATATGAGTGGAAAAAGATCATGAAAGCGAAAGGAAAAAAATTTTTTTCACGGATGTATTTGTTAAATTTTGTCTTAGTACTTTACTGTTGTCTTTTGTGAGTGGACCGAACTCTCCATTATGTCGGATACACCACGAGGACCACATTTCGATTTTAAGGTGAAAGGTAGTTTTTTCGTAGAGACTTAAGTTGACTCTTATAAAGATATCCTTATTTAAACTTAACAGAGTATAAAAAATTTTGAGTAAATAAAATCGGTATTTATTCTCGAATAAGTACTTCATGAAGTATGTACTAGTATAATATTCCTGTGGTGATAAACTTCCATAGTGTCCGAGAGTTTCAGTCCTTGATGACTAGTTACATTCTTGAAATATGAAGTTAGAATGTCACATTTTTTGTAAACTTAAAAACGGACTAACTACTGACTTTGTTAAACCCTCCCCGGATTTTTTCTTTTCAATCTAATAAGTTAAGGATTAACTTGATAAATCTGTAAAATTTTTGTTATAAATTTCGGTTAGACTCTCTCATAATAAGGTTCTCACCTTCTCTTAAGAACGGTAACTTCAATTGTACATATGGACTTTCTTTTAGTAGGAGAGGTGACCTGTTTACCTTGAGTCTTACTCATTTCCCTAAAAGGGGGGATCCCAGAATATTTGTTAATTCTTATCTCTTAAGAAATAGAACGATCTAATAACCATGTGATTTACATTCAAATCTGTGTGACCGACTCGGAGTTTTTTACATGGAGGACGTGTGAGATACGAGGTGGTGTCTTCTCCTTTGGTTCTTCCTTCTTAGATCCGATGTCTTATCTAAGAGACCTATCCCTCTTCTTTATGGATCCATTATTGACTCCTTATATGGACCGTCTTTTACAAAGGTGTACCCTCCAGTCTCTCGACCGAGGTCTTCATAGTGGTCCCCTTTCTGTAATGGACTATAATACCAAAAAGGTCATCAGTATATATGTGTAATCTCAACCTGGTATTTCTTCGACTCGTGGTTTCTTGATGTGGGTACCGCCTAAGTACAAATACATACTGTTTTGGTTATGTTATAACATTAATCGGAGATTGAATTTATTTATGTAAATATATAAAAAAATTTTCTATGAAAGATTAGTACCACGGCCTTTTCTGAGAAGTCTCAGACAACCTGACGTTCCTCTAGTTTGGTCAGTTAGGATTTCCTTTAGTTGAGACTTATAAGTAACCTTCCTGACTACGACTTCAACTTCGAGGTTATGAAACCGGTGGAATACTCTTCTCGGTTAAGTGACCTTTTCTGGGACTGCGACCCTTTCTAGTTTCCGTTTTCCTCCCCCTCCGTCTCGCACTCTACTAGTCTATCGTAGTGCCTGAGTTACCTGTGGTTAAACTCGTTTAAGGTCCTGTATCACTTCCCGTCTTCTCGGACCACATGACGTCAGGTACCCCAACGTTTCTCAGTCTGTACTGAATCGTTGACTTGTTGTTGTTAGTATATCTTTTAATACTCGAGGAAAGGTCTTAATGACTTATACCGTTCTAGTTCAGTCTACGATCTTCTTTTACTCGGGTAATTGAAGACTTTGTTGTTTTTTTCATTATATTCTTTATTTCAGTTGGTGTCGTACGATGAACCAAGTCATCATTTAATTAAACTATCCGAAGTATTACTTTTATGACTTAAACCCTACATTTTTATGATTTTATAATTATATAATCTTTTTACCACTTCATTTTATTCGTTTTAAAAGTGAGAAAGGTCATCTTTCAATTATTTATTAGTCGTCTAGTTTTCTATCGTTGTATAAGTATAATAAACCTTTGTATTTCCATTTGAGATGTTGGTGATATATTCAACGTTCTCATTCAAAGAAGACACTTGTACTTTCTTCCTACTCTTCCTAATGGAGAAAAAATCAGTGTTCGTAAAACCATGATATTCTATAAAAATTTGGTAGAGGTGTATTACAACCTCCCACCCCCTATCGTGATTCTGTCTTTTTCTAATTGTCAAAATGTAATTTTTTTTTTTTGGGAGATGCGATACATTCTTTTCATTTGTACTAATGTAGATTTATGTAGGTGACCAAAAATTTTTTATTAAAATATTTCCGAGTTATAAGTAAATATTTTTATTCATGAAAGTCAAAGATTTTCTTTAAATAAAAGTATAAACTTTCAGAAATTTTCATTGGTTTCCTGAATAATGGGAAGACGTAAGACGAAAAGTCTTTCATGAAAACTCCATCTAGACAAAGCCTAAGAAAAAGAAAAGGAAAAGAAAAGGCTCCGTCTACTCAAGCATAGGACACAAAAAAAGAAAAAGAAGTTTGTCGATTCTCCTAACCCCGGTGAATGAAAGAACACGAAAAAAGAAGAAGAGACAAGACCCAGAAAATGATTTGGGACAAGGAGAAACTCAACGAACTATGAGACAAAGAGTACGTGACTCTGTTCGACTGGTCTGAGATGACGAAATTGTTTACGTTAGCAAAACCCTCTTCCAAACAGGTTCTGATATCACAAGACTTATTATTTGTACTCTCCTTAAGGTCCGAAAAAGAAATGAAAGTATCTGTTTAAGACTAGGATAATTTCTCTTTTTATCTTAATAAATCAAGTTTATATTATTAATCTATGGAATTTATCTAAAGATTCTTGAATTTCTTCTGATATGATTTTTATTTTCTAGTAACCAAAATGAAAGGTTTAGTCATACGAAATGATTACCATCATATAAAATACTCGTTCATTCTTTTTGTATTTTTCACTCGTGTCAATTCGTAGTTGTTACACTTGACCTTAATAGTTACAAGATATGACTAGTTATAAGATTCTGGTGATTAAAAGATCCTGGAGTTTTTTTTTTTGATTACCTTTCCATTTATACAATCCACTATAGGTAATAAGGATGAGACTATGTACAAAGTTCTTACGAGTGTCTCTGACGTTTTTATCTTTATTTCATCCTCGATCGACTGAGTCTAAGAAGTGAGTCGAGACGAAGACACATTAAAATTATAAGGTGTTCGTATAAATTCCTTTAGACATGTATACACTTGAATAATTATAAGTGGGTCTCTCAGAGAGGAGGGGACGTAGGGTCAGAAATTTTCGGACTTTCTCAAGGTACGACCACCATACCAGAGTTTATTATACTTTATGTTGAAAGACTTATATACATAAGTATACATTATGTATACTTTGTACTTTTTTGTACATATTTGTATTTTGCATTTTAGAAACGAGATGAATGAAAGTTCTCGGGATTTTGTATAGTAGTGTAGAGATACAGTCATTAAAAAATAAATTTTTTTCCTATAAAGTCATTACTTCTTCTTTTAGTAATACAAATTAGGTAAATTAAAAAAGATTACTGTTTATCGAGGTGTATTTCATATTTGTCCCTACTAATTTTAACTGAGACCAAAATTTTGACCACAGTGGACACAACGGTCCTTTATTACCACTCCTAAAGGTAGAAGGTGGTACCTTTCGTCTGTAAGACTAGGTGAGTCACGTAAGAACTTTACCCGTGTTAAAGCTTGGACCGTAAAAACCCGTTAGTCGAAACGGGGTATATTCAGGAAAGGGTTACAAAGGTTGAGAAAATTGTGTGTAGACCTTTCATTTTACAATAATCGTCGAGTGTTAAAATTGTCGACGTATAGTGACGAAATAAGTGTATTTCGTTTATATTTTGTTAGAGTCAAGAAAAAGTTTTTGATGTTCGGTATGTCATTGGTAAAGTGAGCGTTTTCTGGACCTTTTTACGTATGTGGTTCATCTTGCTTGAATTACTTATCGACTTTACATGACTCGTAAATAGTACACGTCCGTCGTACGATTGACGAGAACTGTATTTAAGAGGGAATAGAGTTTTGTCGGGACGTTTCAACCCGTCGAATGAAATTTTAATAGGAGTAAAATCTTTTTCGAGTAAGACCCTCTAAAGTTCATTGTACGGGTTTAAGTTTGTTGATTTTCACCATCTCACTTTACACTTAGATTCATCAAACTGTTATCTACGGGGTTGGTCTCACGATATCCGAAGACAAAGTTCATGTTTAGCTATGTGGAAATTTCATAAAAGTCGAGTCTTTTCATTTGTAAGAGTTGAGTGGTCGAACAAATTTCCGTTAGTGTTGAAAGAAAGTGAAACGTAAAAGTATAATTCCATGACAAAAAGTTTCATAATGGTTACACACACACGAGTCCATGAGTCAGCACAGGTTGAGAAACTTTGGGGCACCTGATATCGAGTGGTTCGAGGACACAGGTACCTTAAAAGGTCCGTTTTTATGATCTCACCCAACGGTAAAGGATGAAGTCTCCTAGAAGGACTGGGTCCCTAACTTGGACATAGAGGACGTAACCGTCTGCCTAAGAAATGTTGAAATGGTGGACTCTTCGGATTAAAGAGTAGGTGTTTAGACTTGGAGAATGTCTCCTCAGTTTATAATCGGAAAATTAGTCTAGGGGTCTATGAAGGAGATAGGGTGAATTTTTAATACTGTTTATGACTCAGTTTTCCAAGAAGTTGGACTCGGTTGGGAACGGACAAAGATGGAACGGAGTAGGGGAAATAGTAGGGTAGTCAAATAAACAAACTTTTCTAAAACGAAAGATGTCAATGGGTAAAACTTACGATAAGACTTAAAGTCCTGATTTGACGGTTTGTAAATGACTTATAAAGGGTTCCTACCGGACGGTAGTCGAGAAGTAGTTTAAGTGATACAGGTTTTAGTTTGATGAAAGGACAGAGGTTTGAATAGGTCCCGAACGATTACGAAACTTAAATAATAGAAGAGTCTATGGAACAAATCTTTAGGTTTCAGGATAAACTAGAAACAAAAGAGTAAGGGTGGAGATGGGACGGGGTATCTACCCATCGAGATAGAGTCGAACCATAAATGAAGACACTGTAGAGGAACATTTTGGGACCCCAAGGACGGAAAGGAGAGAGAGTAATAAACTGATCTGTTGGTTTTTTACCCAAATGGACAGAAGTAAGAGAACGAGGAGGTTGAGTGGGGAATGTATCGACGTCAATAGAAAAGATCTTCTATGAATAGTACAGACTATCGTAAATGGAGAACTGTGTGTGGTTCTTAATTGTCTTGTTATACGAAATTTTATTGGATAGTCATTCCAATTCCCACCCACCCCCTTTATTTACTCATTCTTATCAGTACAGTTATTGACGTTTTCGACTCACTATCTATAAAACACTACAATAAGATAAAAACACGTACTTTATAAGGTTTTCAAGTCTTCGATTTAAGAAATACCCCTTTTTGCGTCGTTTTATATTAAAGTGGGTAATGAAGAGTTTGTATACATATAATGTCTGACATAATTTTTACAATTATAAATACTGTCTGTCTCGATTTACCTGTTCCGAACGTCTGTCTTCTTTAGTTGAGACCTCGTGTCCGGTAGTCCTAGACCGTCAGGACTTCCATTTCCCCTAGTTTTTAATTCCTATAGATACAGGGTAGACTTCGAGAGATTGACCTACTTTAGATATACTTCAAGACTTATGTCTTTCGACAAATACCTCATGATAATCCACTCTTTCCGTCCGGTAATTATAGTATACGTCTCATTCTCGGATAAGAAGACACACACACACGTTTCTTGACCTACTTACTGTCATCATCCAGTAACCACACCAGAATGCCAGTAAATTTAAAAGAAAAAAGTGAAAAATTTCCTTTATAAGATGCTTCTTTTTTTTTTGATGATTCAAATACTTATCATCAAGAAACAATACGTCGGAGATAGATAGAAGAAGGGTCGAAGAAAGGACTCATATGTGACACGAGATTGGAGAAAGGGAACGTAAAGTGTTGAGGTGAGGAAGGAAGTTCTCAAGATGTTCCCTAGAAAGTGAGTTTTTTACAGGAAGGGAAGTCTTGACTTGAAACTGACTCGAGTTCAGTGAAGGAGATACTTTGGAAGGAACTAAGGTAGGAGGGAGATTTGTTTGGGTGTACCAAAGTAGAATGTATAAGGGTGTGAAACTCCTTTACCCCTTTGATGTGAACCTTAGTTTGTATAGTTAATCGCCAACTAAATACGTTGAGTGAGGTCATAAGAACGGACCTCTTGGAGTGCCTGTCTCCTCGGACCCTCCTATGTCAGGTATCGCAACGTGTCTCAGTCTGTTCTAACTTGCTGATTGTAAAATACGTGTAACGACCGGTAAGCCAAACCCTCTAGTAGGACGAGTAGGTCAATAGGAGACCGATCTCGTCACGGACCGTATACCAACCACAAGTTTTTTCCGTCGACTTATTTGTCTCCTGGAACGTGTTTCAAGAATTGTAGCTCAGACCGGAATAGAAAGACCCTTAGCTTCTAGAATGTCGTACTCCGTCGACACTTCGAACTTTTTAAGAATTTGACCCTTTTCGAAACGTTTGTTGGTCGTTGGTGAAGTTCTTCTATCCAAAACTCTATGGTTATTTGCTAGGGGTTTATGATATAGAGCAGTCTGAAGATATCGTTTAAATATTCATCAATGCTCGAAAATAAAAAAATTGTCTACTCATTAAGATCCGAGCTCTTTCTAATTTATTGAACGGCCTTTGACCATCGTGACCCCCGCCTTCGGTCCAACCTGACGTTTCCTGTACGGGAACAGGAGGTCTGATTGCTGTTCTTTTATGGTGGTGCTATCATGGTAGACAGATGGGCCATCTATGAGCGGATGGGAGGAGGCGCCGGGCCGACTTGCCAGTTGAGGATGAACCCTCGCCCCCCCGTGAGACGGGGAGGTGCCGAGCGTGACCTACGGACGCTCGACGGCGGGGGCGACGGTGGCGTGGGCACCCAGGGGGCGCGGAGGTGGGCCTGGCCGGTCCGGGTGGACCACCACGTGTCAACTCAGAGGCGGTACTCCATCGCCCCGTTGACGAGAGCGTCGACCTACGCCGGGGCATCGCGGCGGACTGTCTTTCACGGCAGGTCGTCATAGACCATACCGAGCGCCTGAGGTTTTAATAACGCCTTCTTCGGTTCTACGAAGAACCGTACAAAGACGGACCACTAGAAGTACGGAACGAAGTGCCTGGGTGCGGTGGGCTGATCCTCCGTCGAAGCTTGGTTATTTGATAGGGTGATGGCCGTTACAGACAAAGGGGCCTTTGTTTGTCGGAACCGGGGCCTTCGTTTGCGGGGGTAGACAGCGGGGCTAAATGCAGTGTGGGTCAGCCCGCGCGCGAAGTGGCACCACGGGCGCGAGATTCCCCGTGCGGGAACCTCCGCCTCGAACTCGAATTCGCCCTTTTGTTGATCCGCACACTAATCCTCGCACGTACGCGTCAGTTCCTAGTCTGATTTTGATGATGTGCGACCACCGCGATCACAATTTCTTGCACGGACGGTACATCCACTTACGATTCCCAGCAGCCAAGTTAGGGACCCAGCCCTTCTAGGGGACCTTCTCTTGTACCGTTGGGTGAAGTCTAAGAGTTCTTAAACGGAACTCTTAGGGTACCTGTCTCCTCGGACTACCACCCGATGTCAGGTATCCCAGCGTTTCTCACCTAGTGCTGACTTCGCTAAACCGCGCGCGCACTTTAGTGTGTGTGTGTGTGTGTGTGTGTGTGTGTGTGTGTGTGTGTGTGTGTCGGAGAACGCACAATGGACCGTGTCGTCGACTTTTTAACCGCAATATTATTAGTCACTTTTACAACTCTTCATTATACAGGATCCGTGACAAGATCTATTCAATAGAATATAAAGGAGGAAATTACAAATCAAGTCAAGTCAGCGAGTCAACACAGGCTGAGAAACGCTGGGGTACTTAGCGTCGTACGGTCAGGAGGGACAGGTAGTGGTTGAGGGTCTCAAGCGGGTTTGAAGACACGTAGGTCAGCCACTACGGTAGGTCGGTAGAGTAGGAGACAGTAGGGGAAGAGGAGGACGGGAGTTAGAAAGGGTCATAGTCCTAGAAAAGGTTACTCAGTTGAGAAGTGTACTCCACCGGTTTCATAACCTCAAAGTCGGAGTCGTAGTCAGGAAGATTACTTGTGGGTCCTGACTAGAGGAAATCCTACCTGACCAACCTAGAGGAACGTCAGGTCCCGGAGAGTTCTCAGAAGAGGTTATGGTGTCAAGTTTTCGTAGTTAAGAAGCCGCGAGTCGGAAGAAGTGTCAGGTTGAGAGTGTAGGTATGTACCAGTGACCTTTTTGGTATCGGAACTGATCTACCTGGAAACAACCGTTTCGTTACAGAGACGAAAACTTATACGATGGATCCAACCAGTATTGAAAGGAAGGTTCCTCATTCACAGAAAATTAAAGTACCGACTTTAGTGGTAGACGTCACTAAAACCTCGGGTCTTTTTATTTCAGACTGTGACAAAGGTGACAAAGGGAAAGACAAAGGGTACTTCACTACCCTGGTCTACGGTACTAGAAGTAAAAGACTTACAACTCGAAATTCGGTTGAAAAAGTGAGAGGAGAAAGTGAATGTAGTTCTCCGAAAAATCAAGGAGAAGTGAAAGACGGTATTCCCACCACAGTAGANCTGTACCTTCGTTGGATCTACAGGTAGTCGTCTACTTACCTATTCTTTCGACACCATGTATATGTGTTACCTTATGATGAGTCGACAATTTTTCGTATGTAAACTTAGTCAAGTTACTCCACCTACTTTGACCTCGACTAATATGTGTCACTTCATTCGGTTTTTCTTTTTGCGGTTACGTCATATGATTACGTATATATATACCTTAAATCTTTCTACCATTACTATTGGGACATACGCTCTGTCGTTTTCTCTGTGTCTACATATCTTGTCAGAAAACCTGAGACACCCCCTCTCGCTCCCACACTAAACCCTCTTAACGTAACTTTGTACACATTATAGTATATACTTTACTAAGTGGTCAGGTCCAAGCTACGTACTATGACCTACGAACTCCGACCACGTGACCCTGTTGGGTCTACCTACCATGCCCCTCCCTCCTCCTTCCCCTCAAGTCCTACCCCTTGTGTACATATGGACACCGTCTAAGTACAACTACATACCGTTTTGGTTATGTTATAATATTTCATTAATTGGAGGTTAATTTGATTTATTTAAATATAAAATTTTTTCTTATGAACATCGACTGTCTTCTCTACTTTTTCCGATATACGTTTTTTTTTGGGTGTGTTTTTTGCTTTCTTTCTTTATGTATTACCTGATACTTATACGAAATAACCTCTTCGTTTCTTTATCCGTGTAATTAACGAGTAGCCCATCTCTAGTGTACCACCTAATGTCTGCCCGTGTATCGTGTCTCTCTAGTCGCTACTAAGACGACGAGAAGAAGGTTGTTACGCCACAGTCGAAGTCCTTCGTTCGGAAAGGAGACAGTCGACAGCCAACTCCCCCCTCCAATTCCTTCTACGTCAGGTAGTGGTACCGGCTTCCCTCCTGTCACCTTCTCGGACCTAGAACAAAGAACCAGGTCTACTTTAGACCACGACATGAAGGTGAACCCACCTGTGAACACGAGCGTACCACCCGTACCACCAGGTCCTCCCGTAAAGACGACCGAGTGACCTCCACCCGTACCTACTCCACCCGTTCCGAGTACCGTGAAGTCACCCGTGTGATAACCTCCACCTACTGTCCCGAGGAACGTGACTACCACTACGATTACGACTACACCTACACCGAAGCCGACGCCGAAGCCGACACCGACGCCCGACACCGACGCCTACGCCGACGCCTACGCCTACGTCGACGCCTACACCGAAGTCGACGCCTACGCCTACCCCTCCACCTACGCCTACGCTGACGCCTCCGCCTCCGCCTACGCCTACACCGAAGCCGACACCTACGCCGAAGCCGACACCTACGCCTACCCCGACGCCTCCGCCTCCGCCTACGTCGACGCCTCCGCCTCCACCTACGCCTACGCCGACGCCGACACCTACGCCTACGCCGACGCCTACGCCTACGCCGACGCCTACGCCTACGCCGACACCTCCGCCTCCGCCTACGCCGACGCCTACGCCTACGCCTACGCCGAAGCCGACGCCTACGCCGACGTCTACACCGACGCCTACTCCTACGCCGACGCCGACGCCGAAGCCGACACCGAAGTCTACGTCTACACCTAAGCCTCCACCTACGACCACCACCCTGTAGGAAGGACCCAGAGTTCCTTAGACTTTATGTGTGTCTGTTGTAAGAAGTGTTGCCTCTCAGGCTAACCATCTTGTAAATCGACGCGGTTGTTGTCAGAGTAGTAATTCTTGAGAAGAACCAAGGACTATGTCTGAAACACATAAAAAATCTCGAAGAAGTGGGAAGAAAAAATCATAGAGAACGGGAGTCTAGAAGTCAGAAAAACCGAGCAAAGAGGAAGTGGTGAAAGATTTTGTTTTAATGGATGTGTCCACAACATGCTTATGTTTATATGAGACTTCTTCTTAGACCTATTATTTGAACATCGGTTAGGGGTTTGTTTAGCGATGAATAAAGAGGGTACTACAGAACCAACGAGCGGTTCGACTGAACTGACACCCGAAGACTCCTCTTTACGTTTCGGGGTTTGAGCCGTGAGTCACCCTAACGTACGACTCTTCCCACGTAAACTTTCATTGCAGACGATACGAATCGTGTCATAGAGTAGGGGGAATGAGAGAGAGTCGAATTCTGACACAGAGACTGAGGTAAAAGAGGAGTGTAAAGTCTAGAGTAAGTACTGGTTTATGGTTTTTAAAAGGGGATTTAGGAGTAATAGAAGAAAAAAGGTATGTCTCGTTACTAACGAAGTTTATTTCGGTGACGAAGGGGGTCTAATTTGGGTTGTGGGTTCCAGGTTTTTATAGAGATTCTCAACACGAGTGGTCTCCGAGGTTTCTTCTGGATACTGGCAGTACTGTTACTGTCGTGACACTGCCTCTGAGGAAAATATTCCTGGTCCGTCGACCAGTAGGTCCTGACCGTACTACGTGAACAAAGGGTGGGGTTTAAGGTGGACGAACGTCAGAGTTTTTAGTTACGGGGTCAGTATGACTATAGTGTGTCAAGGGAACGGGTACCTGAACGAGTGGGAAGTCACTCCTTAATGGCTCACTAAGTAAACGCTGAAACAGAGTATGAAGGAGATGGTCACAGCACGTGGTAAATCCTTTGTACTCCTACGAACTCTCACCACGATAAGAAGGTATCAATCTCTACAACGAAGGGGGAGAACGGTCGAGGGGTTCGTAGACCATGTATTTTGAATGATGGGGTAAGGTAAAGTAGACAGTCGTGGGCCGAAAAACAGGTAACTACTGTCTCTGGTCCCAAAGGGTTGACGTGTATAACATTGAGGATGGATGTCCAAAAGATTTGATCGGAACATGGTATATGATGAAGAATTGTTAATTCACTGTTTGGACTGGTGTTTCAGATGGAACTAAAAAATCACGTTCGTCAGAGGACAGTCTAAACGAAAGTGTACCGAGGTATGTGCCTGAACTTGTCCTGTTGTACTAGGGAGTGAAAAAATCCGCTATTCAGTGTTCGAGACCGGGGAAGGACTTCGAGATGAAAACGTCCAAATATGTGACTAGACTTGAGACGTCTGGGTACTAGACACAGTAAACACCAGATGATCTTTGGGTTTAAGGAGAGAAGAGTAATAGAAGGTTTACTTGAGTCACGGACCCGATATAGGTAAATCTTGGAAAAGGTGATTATGAGGGATTTATAGAACGTGAAGAAAGGGGATGTTATCAATTAAGTTAACTGAGATAGTCTAGAAAATAAAATGTACTGTGAATCGCACGAAAGTCTGTAAGAATCATGTGAGTCCCTTACTTGGAGGTACTTAGTAACTAAGTCGGTAAGTTAGGTACCCATAAAAAGGAATTTATTTATNGGAGGGACTCTCGAAGATGAAGGTTCAGACTCAGGTCAGTTTTTACTCCACAAGACTCTCACTGTTTATTTCGTCTGGTCTGTGGTTTTTTTTTATTATTATTATTTTATTTTAATTTAATTTTTTGGTAAAATACCAAAAGTTTAATATTTTTATTGTGTCCGGATGATATTGTTCTCCTTGTTATCTTGTTGTGTTCTGTCAGTAGAGGAGAAGGAACGGTTTTATTATGTATTATTAGATGACCCATGGGAAGACACTGAAAAAAGTATAAGTGTATGAGTAAACGTACATGTAGACGTATGTATAAATCTCTAAAAACAGTGAAACAATAAGTTTTTACTTTAGTATAAAATAGTGAAGACAGATAAAATCAAAAGAGTGGGTTACTAGAAACATTTTTAGGAGAGTCACGTATAAGGTTCAATTAACCGTATCATGAAAAAGTAATAAAAATTACTGACGTACTTTAAAGGGTGTTTTAGGGTGTACATTGTATTGCCTACACTGTGTTTGACACTTAACTGTTATAGAGAAGAGAAGAGAAATCATTATCCTAGGATTAAAGTAAGACCTGTCATCACACGGGTCTTTTCTCTTAGGTACAGGGTCTGAGACACGTCAATTCATATCAGTATCCTAATTCAAAATCGGTTTCTATACAATTCATGTTCACAATGTTCCCTGAAGACCCTTTCGACGAATTTCCTTTAACCAAAGTAAACCACCACCCGTGAAGACTAAAAAAAAAAAGGGGGTAGTAGAAAGATTGGTGAGGGTCCTAAACCTACACTATTTCCCCTAAAACATCGGATAAAATCTCCTTCTCCATTTACACTCCTACCTCCGGTACACGATTCGATCGTTTCATCTTTTCTCTTTCTCGGACCCGGTAGTCACTGATACTTTGATGGAAAGGTTTAGATCGGAAAAATTGGAGACTCGAATAAAATGTATTCTTCTTTTTATTTGAAGATAACATGATTTTTATAATAAAAACTAAATGAAAGTAAAAACTTTGACATAAAAAAAATCTCGTCATAATCCAAATATCGTTTTAAATTTCCTTTCACGTCTCTAAGGGGTACATCGGGAACGGAGGTGTGTACGTCTCGGAGGGGGTCATAGTTATGGTGAGTGGTCTTACCATGTCGAAAAAGTGGGTTCTTCCTGCGATATAGCTTTGTAAAAAGAAAATATATGTCGGTATGGGTTTGTAACTGTCTGATTCAATTTTGAATCAATTTGATTCAATTTGAATCAATTTGGTTCAATTTTGACACACACACTTGAGTCAGGGAGTCAGCCTTATCTGAGAAACGGTGGGGGATCTGACATCGGGTGGTTCGAGAAGACAGGGACCCTAGGAGGTCATTTCTTGTGACCTCATCTAACGGTAAAGGAAGAGGTTACGTACTTTCACTTTTCACTTTCACTTCAGCGAGTCAACACAGGATGAAATTCGTTGGGGTACCTGACTTCGGACGGTCCAAGGAGGTAGGTACCCTAAAAGGTCCGTTTTCTCACGACCTCACCCCACGGTAACGGACGAGGCCAACATTCCCGTACTTTCATACGACAACAAACAACATCGACAACAAATCAGTGATTCAACACAAACTGAGGATACTAAGGTAACTGACATCGGGTGGTCCGAGGAGACAGGTACTATATAGGATCCGTTCTTATGACCTCACCCAACGGTAAAGGAAAAAGACCCCTAGAAGGACTGAGTCCCTAGTTTGAGGGCAGAGAACGTAGTGTCCGACCAAGAAAATGACGACTCGGTAGTGTCTTCGGGTTCAATTTTGATAAACGGTCTTAATCTCTTAAAATAGAACCGTCTACAGAAACTACTTTGAAACTACAACCAATCAAAAACGGTTATATCAATGCGAAAGAAACTTGTCAAAGTTTTAGGATCATTTTTACAACAATAAAAAAACTTTGCATTTTAGTGAAGTCAGGTCAACGATTCAGTAAAAGCTGAAACACTAGGTTACCTGATGTCGTGTGGTCCGAAGGGACAGGTCGTGGTTGAGGACCTTGATCGAGTTTGAGGGCAGGTAGCTCAACCACTACGGTAGGTTGGTAGAGTAGGAGACAGCAGGGGAAGAGGAGGACGGAAGTTAAAAAGGGTCGTAGTCCCAGAAAAGATCACTCAGTCAAGAAATTTAGTCCACCGGTTTCAGAACCTCAAAGTCGAAGTCGCAGTCAGGAAGGTCACTTATAAGTCCTGACTAAAGGAAATCCTACCTGACCGACCTAGAGGAGCGACAGGTTCCCTGAGAGTCCTCAGAAGAGGTTGTGGTGTCAAGTTTTCGTAGTTGAGAAACTACGAGTCGAAAGAAATACCAGGTTGAGAGTGTAGACATGTACTGATGGTCTTTTTGGTATCGAGACTGATCTACCTTGAAACAACCGTTTCAAGAGACGAAAAATTATTCGACAGATCCAACCAGTATTGAAAAGAAGGGTCGTCGTTCGTAGAAAATTAAAGTACCGACGTCAGTGGTAGATGTCACTAAAACCTCAGGATTTTTTATTTGAGACAGTGACAAAAGTGACAAAAGGGTAGATAAACGGTACTTCACTACCCTGACCTACGGCACTAGAATCAAAAGACTTACAACTCAAAATTCGGTTGAAAAAGTGAGAAGAGAAAGCAAAAGTAATTCTTCGAGAAATCAAAGAGAAGTGAAAGACGGTATTCCCCCTACAGTAGACGTATAGACTTCAATAACTATAAAGAGGGTCGTCAGAACTAAGGTCGAACACGAAGTAGGTCGGACCGTAAAGCATCCTACATGGGACGTATATTCAATTATTCGTCCCACTGTCATATATCGGAATTGCATGAGGAAAAGGATAAACCTTGGTTAGACAACAAGGTGTAGGTCAAGATTGACAACGAAGAACTGGACGTATGTCTAAAGAGTCCTTCGTCTATTCCACCAGACCATAAGGGTAGAGAAAGTCTTAAAAGGTGTCAAACAACACTAGGTGTGTCAGTTTCTGAAACCGTATCAGTTATTTCGTCTTCATCTACATTTGCATTTTATGAAAAAGTTTATTTTATTTGATTTAGAAAACTGTAAGATGTCTTCGACAGAACTGTAAACAAATAAAACTTTCATATTTGTTAAACTAAACTTGATTCTCATAGTCACTCTACATAGAGGACAAACCTTTTCAATCGATTTATACTTCTGGGAATCGACGAACCCGTTCTTTGTAGTTCCTTTATAAACACAGTGGGTCGACAGTTAATTTCCTTCGTTCGTTTTAAAGACAGACAACCGGATAGATCATGGTACCGGAGAAGGACTTTATTACTTCCTCTTTGACACAGAATCTTTTTTTTAGTGTTCCCTAACGAGAAACAGTTCCTATAAAGATTTGGTCTGTCACTAATCGTTTATTAAATGGTAACTAATAGTCTACCGACAACAGTCCACCGACATTTTAATCTGATCGTTTGAACGAACGATTTATTAAATAAACTTACTTTAATATGTCTCTTTTTTTATGACGGTAGACTCCATTCAATTTTCCTTAATTTATAAAGTGTTATCTAGACTTATTACGAGAGATGACCTCAAAGTGATAGTTTCACAAGTCACCATAATTAATTTCATCATTTTTATATGTAACCCTCTCTTTTCGTTTTTCAACTTTTCACCATCGTTACACGTTTTACAAAATGAAACTATATACGTATTATTTATTTGGTAGTAAACTTTAAATTACTTTAGTATTGACTTTGACGGTCTCTTCAAGTACGACATACCCCAGTAAAAAAAAATTGGATAGTTTCGTCAAAATCTTCTAATTACTTAGGAATATTTTAATGAGATCCATTCGTTTATAATAATGATAATGGATTTCCTCAAATTATTAACTCTTAATACAGTTTATACCGTAATTTCCTAAAAGATTTTTGTAATAAATAAATATAATTTGTTTTAAAACTTCTGTTGGGAAAGTGAGTACCAAATCATATATAAAAATTCGTCGTCCCTTTGAAGTCCCGTCTTTGACTTAAAGATCACCGTTCTTTAATTTGTCCAAAAGTTATTAAGTCATCTTATAATAAAGTTTCAGAACATAAATATTGACTTAATGTGGTTGTGTTCCATAATTAATGTACTATAATATGGTTTATTTTCAGTGAGAATCTTAGACACGATTACAAAAGTTACCCTGAGTAAAAGAAAATTATAATCAACCATCCAGTATGTAGTTTTATGACCCTACTCTTCTAGTTTATAGTAAATTTTTTGATAATAATAAAATTGTTTGTATATCTTTTATGGATGTACGACTAAGTATCCATTATATTAAGTATCATAATAAAAGAAAGGTAACCGAGAGAGGAATGGGAGAGATAACACTGAAAAGTATTATGACTTGTTTAGTAAACCAAGAAGTTTCATATTGGAGGGAATCAGAGTAAGGTGCATTCATATGTCTTTTTCCGTATACTAAATTTAACTAGAGTCTAATTTCTCTTTCTGAAAGGGGGTATCAACCCCTTATCCAAAAGAAAAAGAATGTTCTTAATATTTTTACTTCACATAACACAAGAAACTATGATCGTCGATAAAACTCCAATACCCCATCGATCGGTTAAGCACAACAAGTCAGCGATTCAACACAGACTGAGAAACTCTGGGGTACCTGACGTCGTGCGGTCCGAAGAGACACGAGATGATAGAGGACCTCAAACGGGTTTGAGTACAGGTAACTCAACCACTACAATAGGTTTGTTGACTAGGAGACAGTAGGGGAGAGGAGAACGGAAGTTAGAAAGGATCGTAGTCCCAGAAAAGGTCACTCAACCGAGAAGGGTAGTCCACCGGTCTCATAACCTCGAAGTCGGTCCCACACCTGTCTTGGTTTTGTACTGGCTTCTGTCTGTTCTCTAAGTATTTTTACATCTCGACCTCAGAGGTACGACGAAGTAAACGTCACACCTATGGAGATCTGTAAATTAACACACTGTCTTATGTAAAGGAGGAAAAAAATTAATTAAATAAAAAATTAACTTCCTATTAACGAAATGTCTTAAAACAACGAAAGACAGTTTGTAGTCGTACTTGGTCGGTATCCATATGTATACAGGAAGAACAAATTTTATTTGACAAAAAACAAATGAATAAATAAAAACCAACGAGTATTGGGTTTGACTACCCGATACGATTGACTACCTGACAAACAATTTAGATCTGTTGTTTTAGATAAAAATTTCCTTTTTATTATAATGGACATATTACAAAATGGAATTTCTGTAAATCCTACAAGACATATACAAGAACAAAATAGGGTCTATGGTAGCACTTCTCCGACCTTACGTCTTCATTCACAACGATGATCGACGAAAGTTCATAGAGGGTTTCAGTAGAAAAAGGTAAGGTCAATTTATAATTCGTTTCACAAATCGTAAAATTCGGTTTACTAAAAGAAACTAGTTCGTTTATAAACACTTGAAGAATTCTCACACACTTAAATTAAGTGTTGAAGTCAAAACGGAGTGAACATACAACAAAGAAGACCGAAACGAATACAGACTAAAAACAAGGGGTCCGAAACCAGTTAACACTACCGTGATATACAAGAAAATCTCCCCTCCTCTACTCGGTTGAGAACGGGAAGGGAGAGTAAAAGTCTCATCGCACAAAGGCTAGGGAAGGAATATTGACTCATCACAATTTCATCTGAAGGATGAAGAGAGATATGGGAGAATGACTACTGTGGGATTGTTACCTCAATCCCCATTTTTCGTCTCTGTAATGAGACAGTTGCAGGCAGATCTCCGAAACCAAAAAGGTTATCAGTACATACCCACACTCTCAACCTGATATTTCTTTTAACCCGTGGCTTCTTAACTATAAAAACTTGACACCACAACCTCTTCTGAGAACTCTCAGGGAACCTGACGTTCCTCTAGGTTGGTCAGGTAGGATTTCCTCTAGTCAGGACCCACAAGTAACCTTCCTGACTACAACTTCGACTTTGAGGTTATGAAACCGGTGGACTACGTTCCTCGACTGAGTAAACTTTCTGGGACTACAACCCTTTCTAACTCCCGTCCTCCTCTTTCCCTGCTGTCTCCTACTCTACCAATCTGCTGTAGAGGCTGAGTTACCTGTACCCAAACCCACCTGAGGTCCTCAACCACTACCTGTCCCCCCGGACCACACGACGCCAAGTACCCCGGCGTTTCTCAGCCTGTGCTGACTCGCTGACTTGACTTGACTTGTCACCTCACTGATTAGACTACAAACCCCTCTTGAACATTGGTAGGACATTGTCATAGAGGAAAAGTTCTCTTTTCCTGTAAAAAAAAGACAAGGAAAGGATCTTTTATTAGATGTGTCTACTCTATTTTCGTATGTAGGAATGTCGGAAGGTGACTTTAAAAATAATTTTTACTACCAAAGAAACAAGGTTTACCAATGGTTTCTTCTTGGTAGGAAGTGAACATACAGTACTCGTATATCAATGAAGGGTCTCCCTGTCATTTATCTTTCCAGTCTCCTGAAAGATGGGAGAAGGAAGTATGACTCCGACCTTGGCTACGATTCAATCCGTTGGGATATCTCCAACCGATTTTCGGCAACGAGTTGAGTCTGACAGTTCTACAGGTTTCCTTGGAACGGAAGGTATCTCTCGACCTTTTTCGGTTGTTGAATTGTCCTTATTTAACTGTAAGTTTTTTTTTTTTTTTTTGGGAACCGAGTAGGATTATGACTCATTCTTATTTCACTGTAAAATTCTTTAAGAAACCGAGTAGAAACCGCAGATAAAATAACGTAACTTCCCATAAATCCACTCAGAATCGGTTGACTCTCCTTTGTCGAGATTATGACACTCACAATCTTTGTCGAGATTACGACCCAGATTCCGTGCCTGACCAGTGTCAGACTGTAAGTGACCCGACACAAAAGACTCACCCAACTCAATGGTACGGTGTTTTCGTCTGGGTCAGTCTGACAAATAAAAAAGTAAAAAAGTGAGTCCATACCGTCCGAGAGGAAACGAAGGACAGGGGTACACCATTAGTTGGCACCTGTCCCGGGTGTCGAACGAAACCTTCCAGGAACGGTAGGAGAGAGACATGGAGACTGATTTAGACTTTATAAAGGTCGTTTATATCTTGAAACGACTTTTAAAATCAAGGAACCTATCGCTCTTACTTCTTGTATGACAACCTTTATATCGCATTTAAACAGAAAAGGTCATATACTTATAGATATCACTTCAATTATTGGTGTTGTAGTTTTGACGGAAAACCTCCCGACGATTTCATGTTGACTTACCGACACTCGTTGGAAGAAACCTACTAGTGTAAACAAATCCCAACAAGTTAAAGAATACGTACAACGTCCGAACAAAATCCTAAAACTTCTCCTTCTAATCCAATAACTAAACCCTACATAGTAGAAAATATTACATATGTAAATCAATATTTGAAAGGAGTCATGGCAACATTGACACACGGTACTTAAAACTGTAAAATGTAAAAAAGTATAAGTAAGTCGAAGGAGACTTATTTAAGTCACACAAAATTTTCAAGGGAATTCTGAAGGAGAAACTAGGTACGCAATAATTTTCGTACAACATATGTTATAATATTTCGTCAATAGAAAGTTAATTTTTATTTAAAATTTTCTTCGTAAAACATATAAAAAAGTTCATAAACCTTTTAAAAGTCAATGGAAACATAAAACTGAAGATCAAACTTAGGTAAGACGAACTACTTGTACGAGACTTACTAAAAAACTTATTAAAATTAAAGAAATTTAAACAACTCCAACCAAGGAGTGAGTCCTATACTAAAGACACAAGGTACCCCAAGACTGTTCTTACACATAAGACAACGACAACTCACCTTACAAAATATTTACAACTAACCTAGGAAACTAACTACTACAACGACTTAAGGAAATATAGGAACGACTAAAGGAGACATCAACAAGATAGTTAACAATTCTTTCCTCTCAACTGTAGAGATTGATACTGACACTTACACAGATAAGAAACTCGAGATACTCCAAAAAGAGTTGTGTCATTCAAGTCGAAACAACGATCTTGTATGTGCAAATCTTAACGACACAAAAACCACTAACTGGTAAAATAGTAATATATAAAAGGAGGTAGAAACGACTAATAGAATCGAGTCTTAAGAGACAGACTATAATTATGTCGGTCAAGACGAAAGAAAACTATTGACTATATAAAAAGGTAGTAAAATGACAGTTACACGAATATAGTAATATACTCAAAGAAAATCTGTCGGATAATCCAACAAAAATAGGTAAGATGGTCAAAAAATTTTCGTTAAAAAGAATAAATATAAACCGACGAGACCCAGAAATAACGAAACGTTCCCGAAAGAGATCAACACCGCTAGCCTCCGATGAGAAGTAACACCACGTACCCGAAGAGTAACGTCATCGAAGAAAACAACCCCTCGTACTCGAGATCCCGGGCGACCGAAGTCGTCAACACCACGTGCCCGAATCAACAGGACTCCGTATACCATAGATGGACCTGGTCCCTAACTTGGTCATCGAGGACGTGACCATCCACCTGAGGTAGGTGGCACGGTGGTCCCTTCAGGGTAAGATAGTCACAAAAATAGGTAAGAAGGTTAAGTCAAGTCAAGTCAACGAGTCAACTCAGGTTGAGAAACGCTGGGGTACTTGACGTCGTGCGGTCCGGAGGGACAGGTAGTGGTTGAGGACCTTAAATGGGTTTGAGTACAGGTAAGTCAAACATTACGGTAGATTGTTAGAGTAGGAGACAACAAAGGAAGAGAAGGACGGAAGTTAGAAAACGGTTGTAGTCCCAGAAAGACAAGTTTATTCAGTCGAGAAACGTAGTCCACCGGTTTCATAACCACAAAGTCGAAGTTGTAGTCAGGAAGGTTACTTGTGGGTCCTGACTAGAGGAAATCCTACCTGACCAACCTAGAGGAACGTCAGGTTCCCTGAGAGTTCTCAGAAGGGGTTGTGGTGTCAAGTTTTCGTAGTTAAGAAGCCGCGAGTCGAAAGAAATATCAGGTCGAGAGTGTAGGTATGTACTGGTGACCTTTTTGGTATCGTAACTGATCTACCTGGAAACACCTGTTTCATTACAGAGACGAAAAATTATACGACAGATCCAACCAGTAATGAAAGGGAGATTCCTCATCCGTGGAAAATTAAAGTACCGACATTAGTGGTAGACGTCACTAAAACCTCGGGTTCTTTTATTTCAGTCGGTGACAAAGGGATAGATAAACGGTTTCGTCTCTATAATGAAACGGTTGTTTCCAAGAAGATCGGTTCCGTTACCAAAAAGGTTACCAGTAATACCTACACTCTCAACCTGAACACTTCTTTCGACTCGTGGCTTCTTAACTACGAAAACTTGACACCACAACCTCTTCTGAGAACTCTCGGGGAACCTGACGTTCCTCTAGGTTGGTCAGATAGGATTTTCTCTAGTCAGGACCCACAAGTAACCTTTCTGACTACGACTTCGACTTTAAGATTATGAGACCGGTGGACTACGTTTCTCAACTGAGTAACCTTTTCTGAAACTACGACCCTCCCTAACTCCCGTCCTCCTCTTCCCCTACTGTCTCCTACTCTACCGACCTACCGTAGTGACTGAACTACCTATGTTCAAACTCACTTGAGGTCCTCAACCACTACCTGTCCTTCCGGACCACACGACACTAAGTACCCCAGCGTTTCTCAGCCTCTACTGAGTCGCTGACTTGACTTGACTTGACTTGACTACCCTGACCTACGATACTAGAATCAAAAGACTTACAACTCGAAATTCGGTTGAAAAAGTGAGAGGAGAAAGTGAAGGTAGTTCTTCGAAAATTCAAGAAGAAGTGAAAGACGGTATTCCCACCACAGTAGACGTATGGCTCCGATAACTATAAAGAGAACCGTTAGAACTAAGGTCGAACACGAAGTAGGTCGGGTCGTAAAGAGAACTACATGAGACGTATATTTAATTTATTCGTCCCACTGTTATATGTCGGAACTGCAAAAGGAAAAGGATAAACCTTGGTCAGACAACAAGGTACAGGTCAAGATTGACAACGAAGGACTGGACGTATATCCAAAGAGTTCTCCGTCCAGTCCACCAGACCATAAGAGTAGAGAAAGTCTTAAAAGGTGTCAAATAACAATAGGTGTGTCAGTTTCCGAAACCGTATCAGTTATTTCGTTTTTATCTACAAAAAAAACCTTGAGAGAACAAAAAAGCTACTGGGTCACTTACAACCGTCAAACTAGAGACCAAGGAGACGGAAAAGATTTTGGTCGGACTTTAAGAAGGTTACCACCATAAAATTATGTCTTGTAAATATAATTAGATTAATCACTATACAAATCCGAATTCTGATGATAAAGTAAATTTTTTATTAAACAAATAATTAAAAACCAACACGACTCAGAAGTGATGACGGACCCGAAAGATATCAACGTCGCTCGTCTCCGAGGAGAGATCAACGGGAAACTCCCGAAGAGTAACACCACCCAAGGGAATAGTGCCTCGTACCCGAGAGCCCGTGGACCCGAAGTCATCAAAGTTGAGGGCCCGAGGTCTCGTGTCCAAGTTATCAACACCGTGTGTCCGAATCAACAGGACGTCGTACACCCCAGAAGGACCTAATCCCTACCTCGGTCGCAGGGAACGTAACGTTCCACCTGAGAATTGGTGACCTGGTGGGTCCTTCGGGAACGTATATAAAAATTGTACCTCAAATGTCTTCGAAGGTTACTTAGTGACCAACTCACACTTCCTATGTCTCCTCAGTTGCTACGGGGTTTTCGAAACAAGAATTCTTTTCTTGACGGTAGATTACTGACCCCTTCTAACTCCTTTTTGTCAAAAAAGTTCTCCCCCTCCATAAACCTCGAGTTAAAAACTTTCCAATTCAACCTCGTCCACGAACACCCTGTAAATTCACTTCTCCAACTTATCTGTCTGTACGGTAACACCTCAAGTCACCTCTCCAGACCCATTTATATTTAAGTCCTTAGTAGCCGTAACGTCCTCCTCTTAACTCTATGTCTCATTTCTATTCCCTTACTTCTACATGTTCCCGACTTGTACGAGGACAAGAATTTAAATTTTTAAATTAATTTTAATCCGTAAGTTCACTTCCTGTACAGTAAGGAAGACTTTGGCAATCCGCAGTCCCGAGGTCTTCTCGAGGTCAGAGTGTCAGGAAATACAGAGTTGCGTCTTTCCTTAAATAGTTCTTCGTTACACTATATATTCTCCACTAAATAAACTTATCCTACGAACATTCAAAGTGTTCGTACGTCCGTTTACAACGTGACGGGACTGACGAGTCACCCAATGTAAAAATATTAGTCTCCTTCTTTCTCCTCCTCTTATAGAAACAAAAAGAACTCATCCGAAGTGCAAAGCTATAGTCAAGGAGGGGGCCATCCCGTCCCTTCAAATAAACAGGAAGGGGTATACCAGTTCGGTCCTGACAGTATCGTGAAACCTTTGTATAAAAGTCCAAAGTCATGTTACCACTGAAAGTAAAACTCTTCAGTAGAAGGGTATTTACTAAAACACACACACACACACACGTCTAGGACAAACCTTTAGTAATTGAACTATCGTGACCCGTCTAACATCAATAAAAGATGTTAACAAAATAATAAACCCGCTTTACCGTGTTTCTTGTACAGAATCCCCGGTTTCTCGTACAAAACCCCCAATAATTAAGGGAATCGAATGACCCGTCCTACGTCCAGAGTACCGTGGTGACAAAATAACAAAACCCCGTACAGAGGACAAAAACAACGTACCGAAGCAACGGTAGTCCAATCGAACAAAAATAGCAATTCGTTCGGTTAGACTGAAACTACGATTCACTGAACGAAACGAGATACTAAGTTCATCCAGGTGTAACAAAATCTTCAAAGGGTAATAAAAGAACTCGTTAGTAATCAGAATGACACCAGAGGGTTTAGGGGGATTTCAAGGGAGAGATAGATGTTAAGGGATTACCCCAAAGATTCGATTGATAAACTAGTAGAATAACCCGAAGGGACCATCCAGTCGACCATTTCTTAGGTGCACTCTACATCCTCTGGGGTCAAGTTAAGGACCCAAGCCTTCTAGACGACTTCTTCCCTATCCAATGGGTGAGATCATAAGAACCCGAAGGGACCACTGAATTGACCATCTCTTAGGGGGACGTCACGCCTTCTGGACCCAAGCTAGGGACCCAACCCCTCTAAGGGACCTCTTCCCTTTCCGATGGATGAGGTCATAGGACCAGACCTCTTAAGGTACTTGATAGATGAGGTACCCAAGTGTTTCTCAACCTGTACAGACTCGCTGAAAGTGAAAGTGTAAGACAGGGACTCGAAGGGTACACCGCGATCGATATTTCTTGGACGGACGGTTACGTCCTCTATATTCTCTACACCCAACCTAGGGACCCAATCCTTCTAGGGGACCTCCTCCCGTACCGTTGGGTGAGGTCATAACGATGGACCTCTTAGAGTACCTGTCTCCTCGGACTCCGATGTCGGGTGTTCCAACGTTTCTCAAGTTATCCTGATTTCGTTAAATCTTGTGTACGTGAGTAAGACAGGGATAGTGAATATCCGGTAAAGATCAATCCCAATCTAATTTTCTTGGGTCACTATCCCTGTCTTACTGTCCTACTTTATCCACTGATTAATCAATTAGGGTGTTCCCTAAAAGATATTCATCTTTTATACCCTCTGGGGACATTCAATTACTAATGAACTCTTTCGTCCAAACGGAGTGGTGTTTTGGTTCGTCACAACGAATCGTTGTTTTGGCACGTTCTCTTCGTTCCCTGTGTGGTATTTGTTATTTTGTTACCACCGTTCTCTGGGTGTAGGACGGGCCACTAGGGAGGCTTTACGAGAGACGTACGCATTTTTTGTCATTAAACACCTGGATCGAACTGGCGTGTCCCTGTTCTTTTGAGGGGACGAGTCAGACCTCCTCGATTACTACTTTTGTACTACAGATGAGTTCTTTCTGTTGCCTCCAGAAGAGGAGAAAGGGGGAAAAGGAAACTAATATTTCGACATCGGTTGATCAAGAACCCCGTACCGTGAAGAACGGGTGGACGAACATTCAGAGTGTTCGCAAGATAAGATTACTTAGTGAAAAATAGATGGCGAAACGAGAACAACTTAAGAAGACTCGTGACTCTGTATTTCCTGATATCGTGACCTCGAGAAGTCTCAGGGGGACTTTACTGTGGTTAGTCAAAGTGTACATCACACTAATTGTATGTACTGACCTTTTAGAATCTATAACGGTTCCTGTTTTTAACCTTTCTTTAAATGTTTTTTTTTGGGAAGTTATATTCGAGCGGTAATTACTTGTCTTACTACAAACTGTTTAGTACAGAGTTAACGGTTTGTACGATAACTTCATTGATGTCGAGAAGTATAAAACAGTGTAACCCTGATGGCTAATTAAATTTTTTAATCTTCACTTTCGTAAAATATGCTTACTGCGCGATGTATTTACGATCGATATTTCGTTAATACTAAGTGATGGATCACGTATAGCTAATTTGTATTTCCCTTTTTGTGAAGGTTTTTAAAGAAAAACGGAAAGAATTTCGAAAGATATGCTTTCTTCGTGGGGGGAGGCGGTTTCGTGTTACGTGTACGCGTTGCGCAAAGTGACGGCTTCTTTCCGACCTTTTCTCTTCCCTCCGCCCCGGAGGGGGCGGCCGGAAAGGATTGTCGAGGCGGGGAGCTTGCGGTTTGACGCGGACTGCAGTTCACTTTGAAATGAAGGCGAAGGCCGTTGAGTGCAAAGAGAAAGGGACAGGCCGACCTTTCTACCGCAGGGCGTTCCTTCCGTGGCCGAGAAGCCGGTGGAGAAGGTCGAGATGGTGGCCGCGACGTCCGTTTCCGTTTCCGTTTCCTCCTAGGCCTCTAAGTCGGCACTTCGTTCACGTCTATCTACCGAACCACTCACCCCAAGGAAAAGAGGGTCGGGTGCACCCCTCGAGTCAAGGGTCGGCCCAGAACGGTCCGCACGAAAGACCGTCAGAGGGGAGACCCGAACGACTTCGACCCGGTTCCAAAAGGGCATTTTGGAAGGAAATAGAAGTGAAATACAAGCCTTCTTCGCCGATGGAAGAGACGGCAGAGTAGTCCCTTAACTCCTGAGTCTTTCACCTGGACCCGAGCCCACACACACACACTGTCTAAGAACCCCCCGAACAAAACTCTACGAACCCTGTCCCAAAAACCTCTTACTGATAACACCCTCCGTTCATCCACTGCCTCCACAGCTCTTCCTATATCCCGAAAACCTTCCCCTCTCATTTCAAACAAAGGGACAACCCTAGACTGTAGACATTGAAAGGTTCACCTCCAATCAAACATCGGTGAAAACTCGGACACCAAGTCGCCAATGCACTTTGGCGCAATAACCTTATTTATGGAATAAAACTGAAGAAAGGGAGAGACACTTATAACCTCACGGAACCCTAAACCCAAATCCGCAGGAAGGTGGACCAGAGACGAACTGTTTCGTCTACTTTCGGGTTGAGACGACAGTCTGACGAACCGAACTTTAGGTCACGATTTTACTCGACTTATTGCAGCCCGTATAATAATTAGAGAAACACGAACCATACAATTTACCATTCTCCACAATTGTACATGAAAATCGACGACAACAATGTCAACGTTTTCAATATCATCATCTGAAAGAAATTCCGGCAGAAAAGTTCTGAAATTTATAATAAACATAAGACTATTGAGCATCCAAATACAAAGAACAGTCTGCAGCAAGAACTTACGGTGAGAATACGTAGAACGAACAGTGACAATCCTATAGAGTATCCTTGAAGTTTGAATTACACAGGTTTTATTTTAAAAACTGGGAACGGGACGAAGAGAGGGTACGTAGCTAGAATGGAGTGAGAAAGGATAGTATCATTTATCTTGACGATAGATGGACAAACTTTTCAGTTTTGGACTCGTACTTACATACGAACAAGAATAAAATGGAAACCGCAGGTCAGAGACTCGTTTAAGACAACCAAGATACAGGTTTTATGTAGTCTAAAGGAAACGAAAAGAAGATCTAAGGTGACTGGTGTAAGTGAATTTTACATCTTAAGAATGAGTCAGAAGTTCCGGGACGATAATAACAGAGAAAGAAGTCTGAGTGGAGTATGAAAGAAGATCCGGAGTCAGTGTCGAAAGTCACAAAATAAAAGAGTCGGACTTTATGACAGACTTTATATAGAAGGATGAGGCACCGAAAAAAACTCGGAGATTCCATAACCGAATTCACAGTCGTAGAGTTCTCTCCGGAACGGATTGATGGCACATTTTGTATCGAAGGAAGGGCAATGAGAGGGCATGTAGTGGAAGTAAAGGAAGTATCGTAAAAGGTGATGAACGTCAACAGACCAAACAAAAGAACAAAAAGAGAGGGTCATCTTACGTTCGATGACTCCCGTCTGTCCATAATACTGGAAAGTAGACAATGTAAGGTTTTGACTTAGTCAATTAACTCTATCCTATTTAACTACTTACTTCATAAAATCAAAGAAAAACATCATGAAGGTAAAGTGCAAGACTATGGAAAAAGACATCTAATAAAAGTATCGTAGAACTTAACAAGAGAATCGGACGAAGTCAGGTAGGAAGTATGAAAATAATTTTGTACGTGAAATTACACTTTCAAGTCTGTACCAATTGAAGAGAGAACTTTACAAAAATCACGGAAACGTTACTCAAGTTCCGACTGGTTCTACAGGAACCGTAAACACAAGTCCAATTGAACGGTGACAAAGGTACGAAGCATCCTTACCGAGTAAGGTCGGTGTGTCCTGATTAAACGAATTAGACTACAAATTAGTGTAAACAAAGACAGTGGAACCACTATCGGTCCCGGTCTAAAGGAAAAGAAGAACTCGGAAAGAAAAGTTTGGAAATCAAAACAAAGTAGTCAGAAATTAAAATGGAAAGAGAATTGTGTATCACTAACAGTCTGAAAAGGTATAATTTTACAGGTTGGGACAGAGAAAAATGAATCGTGAACCGCAAGTAAGAACCCGAAGGGACTATCCAGTCAATTATTTCTTAGGTGGACGTTAAGTCCTCTGGGACCAAGTTAAGGACCCAACCCTTCTAGGCGACCTCTTGTCTATCCGATGGGTGAGGTCATAAAAACCCGAAGGGAACACCGAATCGCCCATTTCTTAGACGGACGTTACATCTTCTGGACCCAAGCGAGGGACCCAACCCCTCTAACGGACCTCTTCCCTTTCATACGGGTGAGGTCATAAGACCGAACCTCTTAAGGTATCAGGTAGTCCAACGTTTCTCGACCTGTGCTGACTTGCTGAAAGTAAACACAAGCAAGAATCAGGGGTGAAGAAAGGAAACTACAGTCACCAATTTGTTAAGTAAACATAAACACCAGAAGGTAAGGAAGAAGTTGAGTCACGATGATCTTAGACGGTAGTGGTCAAAGAACTAAATCAAAAATTTTTCTACTAACTATTGTAATCGTTTCTTGACATTTTGTTGTCCTATATGCACATTTTATTACAGAAATTATGTATTAAATTCATTAGTGTCTTATTTATAGGTAAATGGACGGAAAATTGAACTCTTTAACTTAAAAATCAGAGAAACTTCAGGAAAGGTAAAGTAGGAAAAGAGGGTAGGGAAAAAACATGGACATTAGTGAGAACACTCGGAACAAAGTCATTAAAGAACCAAAAGAAATATCGACATGGTGTGTGTCATAAGGGTTTGCTAAACAAATGAAACCGCACAAATATAATTATTTTTCATACTTCACAATCAATTTAGTATCACGTACAAGTGGACACAGAACTTAGTATATATACATAGAGTGTGGTACTAGAACTCTAATAAGACAAGATCTCACTCCTCGAGATTAAGTAAGTAATAGTAATGATGAATCGTAAAGTAACGTACTCATCTTGTATTAAAAGGAGAAGATGTACAATTACCTGTCACTCTACTGAACGAAAGGAACACACTTTACCATAGAGAGTCACTACAATTGACAGGTAAGGTCATCTGAACTGTCGGTCAAAAAATAACATACAACACGTCAGTCATGAGTCATATAGGAATATCTTACCTACTCACTTAACAGTAACATCAGTCCACTAGAGAATTAAGGATCCATTCTAGTTCGATTAAGAAGGATAACCTGAAAAGTGCATTTTTGGGAGAAACTAGGGGGATTTGGTCAGACTTAGAATTGGAGAGAATACATATAATGTGAAAAATACGAGGTCCAGACCAGGTTCCTGGTCGTTCTGTTCGTCTTAACCGGAAAGGACCATCGAACAATCTTTCTGTCTTTGTGTCATAGATTCTTAAAGAGAACTAGACAACAAAGTCCACTAAATATTGTAAAATTACAAACTCGTCACGACGAGACCCGGTGTAGTTAGAGAAGAGACTTGAAAAATACCACTGTTGAACACAATGAGTAGAACCGTACACTAGTATACGACAATTACTTACCAGATGCATATAATTCCTCTCAGTCCTTCTCATGATCAAGTCGAGTCAGCACAGGCTGAGAAACGCTGGGGCACCTGATGTACCTCGTGCAGTCCTAAGGGACAGGTAGTGGTTGAGGGTCTCAGGTGGGTTTAGGTACAGGTAACTCAACCACTACGGTAGGTTGGTAGAATTGGAGACAACAGGGGAAGAGGAGGACGGAATTCAGAAAGGGTCGTAGTCCCAGAAAAGGACACTCAGTCAAGAAGTGTAGTCCACCGGTTTCATAACCTCAAAGTCGAAGTCGTAGTCAGGAACATTACTTATAAGTCTTGACTAAAGGAAATACATGACCAAGCTAGAGGAACATCAGTTTCCCTGAGAGTTCTCAGAAGAGGTTGTGACAACAAGTTTTCGTAGTTAAGAAGTCACGAGTCGAAAGAAATATTAAGTTACGAACGTAAGTATGTACTGATGACCTTTTTGGTATCGAAACTGATCTGATTGGAAACAACAGTTTCATTGCAGAGACGAACAATTATACGACAGATCCAGTCAGCATCGAAAAGAAGGTTCGCAGAAAATTAAAGTACCGACGTTAGTGGTAAAACCTCGGGGGGGTTTTATTTCAGACAGTAACAAAGGTGAAAGGGGTAGATAAACGGTACTTCACTAACCTGGTCTACGGTTCTAAAATCAAAAGACTTACAACTTAAAATTCGGTTGAAAAAGTGAGAGGAGAAAGTACAAGTTGAAAGAAAGAAAGAAAGAAAGAAAAAATTAACTGTACTTAGGAGGTGCCCACATGTACTCAAGGGTTAGGACTTGGGAGGAGGGTGGTGGGAGGGGTATAGTAGAGAGACCCAGTAGGGTCACGTGATCGGGGTTCGTAGGACATAGGACATAACTTGGATCTGACCGTTAAGCAAAGAATGTACTATCATATGTACAAAGTTACGGTAAGAGGGTTTAGTAGGGTGGGAGAGGGAGAGGGTGTCTTAGGTTTTCAGACAAGATATGTAAACATAGAGAGGTATACCCACCACAGTAGACGTATGACTCCAATAACTATAAAGAGGGCCGTCAGAACTAAGGTCGAACATGAAGTAGGGCGGGTCGTAAAACACACTACATGAGACGTAGATTCAATCTGTTCGTCCCATGGTTATACGTCGGAACTGCATGAGGAAAGGGTTAAACCTTGGTTAGACAAGAAGGTACAACAAGGTACAACGAAGAATTGGACGTATGTCTAAAGAGTTCTCCGTCCAATCCACCAGACCATAAGGGTAGAGAGATTCTTAAAGACTGTCAAACAACACTAGGTGTGTCAGTTTCCGAAACCGTATCAGTTATTTCGTCTTTATTTACAAAAAGACCTTGAGAGAACGAAAAAGTTACTAGGTCACCTACAACCGTTAATGTAGAGACTAAGGAAACGGAAAACATTTAGGTCGAACTTGTAGACTTTCAAGAACCAAGCACATGACAACTTCGAACCGAACCTCTTAAAACTCGTAATGAAACGAACACATACTCTACTCATGTCAACACACCAACAAACTTGAAAGAAACCATAACGAAAAGAAACCCTAACCTTACTTTTGACTGGAAAAGGTCAGGACACCGGTGACGACTCAAAAGGTTTAAACGACCGCATAACTCACGTCGTGAAAGTGTCGTAGTAGAAAATGCTAAACTTTATCGAGTTGACCTTAAGGTAGTGGAGGTGATCGAAACAAGTATCACTATGAAGGATTCCGGGTGAACCGAAGCGTAAGGTCCTACAGACCGAGATCCACTCACTAGTGTGGTAGCACAAATGGACCCAACACTTCTAGAAAAAGCATGTCAAGAAGACACATAAGAACGGAGAAGGAGAATTATAGAAAACAAAGACAATCCAGGTATGGTAAAGACAGGAAATAACAAGAGGAGAAACGTACTTTACAAGAGAACCATAGAGATTAAAAGAACTTCTCTAGAGATCAAAAAGCGTAAGACAACAAAAGGAGACAAAGAAAAGTGACTGGTGACTCCTTCCGAAAGAATGGAGAGAAACGATAAGAAACCTTGAGACGTAAGTTTACCCATACAGAAAGGAAACGGAAATCGAAGAGAAAAAAGTCGATAAACATTCCGGAGTACTCCGTTGGTAAAACGGAAAAACGTAAGGAAAAGGTACCCCCACCAGAACTAGGGACGGAGGACATGTCACAATACTTGGAGGTAGGTATCAAAAAGTACGTGAGATAGTTTAGATTAGGGAACTTAGATAAACAGTAAGGGTGACATATTACCATTCCCTAAAATACATCCAGTATAGACTTACCAGATCACCAAAAGGGATGAAAGAAGTTAAATTCAGACTTAAACCGTTATTCCTCAAGTACTAGACTCGGTGTCAGTCGAGGATCAGAACAAAAACGACTGTCATATCTCGAAGAGGGAGACCGACGTTTCTTATATTAGTTAGAACAAAAACCATAGATGGTAGACCACTACAGGTACACATCTCAGAAGAGAACACAACAACCTTCTCTCACAAACGATACTGGTCACGTAAGAGAAACGTTTTGAGTCAATTGGAAACGGGACGAAGTAAGACATGAGGTTCCGGTTTAAACGGACAATGAGGTCCACAAAGAACTGAAGGATGAAAACGTAAGGTCAGGGGATATTACTTTTCCTGTAGAAAAAACCCACAATCAGGATTTTCCAGAACATCCAGAAGTATCTTGGCAAGTTGAAGTCGAAGAAGTCATAATGACCAGTCCCGTATCTGAACCTAGTGATACTATAACTTACCAAACGGAACCTTTACTTGTCTCTCGTAAGACAACAAAAACTCCAACGTAGGTTCATGACGTAAAACCTGAGAAGAAAACTGACACTACCGATGAGGTAAAGAAGATTCCCTAAGAACGGGTGTCATCATCTATATTACCAGTAGACTCAATTTAAGTCGGTAAGGTCAGGTAAAATCAAGTGACTAAGGATTTTACATTTGTAAGTGAGAACAGTAGAGGACAAACTGGTGAAGGTTAAACGGAACTAAACACCTGGACTGTAAGGTCCAAGGACACGTTATAACGAGAAATGCCGTAGCCTGGAACGAAGACAGTGGTCAGTGTAGGTGTTGACCCACAACTAAAACGAAACCGAGACAGAGAAGAGAGAAAGACCTCAATAAAGAGGTGACTAGAGGTCGTCGTATAACCCGTGGATGGCAGAACCCCTCAAGGAGAAAGTCATGATCGTCCATAGGGATTCACTTCAATGGACGGAGTACATCCGTTTGGATTCACGTAGACTGAAAAAGTAGAGTCCAACGAAAGTTCTGAACCTACTAGACGTCTGTAGGACCGGTATCAAAGAACGGGAACTCCAGTCTCTCGAACACTTTAGGTAACGGAAAAATTTTCCAACGAAGAGACAGAACCGACAACAGTCATCACGACATCACCTAAAAAAAAAAAAAAAA